>BLXT01004960.1:531160-542392 GCA_019648995.1 Plakobranchus ocellatus
GAGAGAGAGAGAGAGAGAGAAGGGTGGGGAGAAGGAAGTATTTTGTCATGAGAGATTCACGGTCTGACAGTATCTAAATTATTAATTAGAAATTGATTGTAAAACTGCTCCTAAGACAGCATGATTTGTGGATTATGTGAGTGTTTGTTTCAAATGCGAGGTATTTGTTGTAGATTAAAACGTTTTTTTTTTAACTTTGCATTTTTTCCCGATTTATTGGCTTTGTTTCTTGTCACGATATCATGTTGTGTGAATATATCCTTCTTTTACATTTGCCTAACACTGTGCGGATTTGAAAGATATTAACTTAAGATATGTGACTTATACTCACTTGAAGAGGATTCTTGTAAGCTCTCTTGATCTTCTGTTGATACATCCAGGCTTACTTCTGTAATGTTTTAAGGTTGCATGAGTTTTTGAGAACACAAAACTAAAATGTCATGAAATCGTTTTTAATTGGGAAGATCAACCAATTCTTAACATTTTACTGCTTGACAGAAATGTTTATATCTTCAAGACATGAAGACATGGCGTCCAATAATTTAAATATTTTTTTAAGTACATTAACTAAATTTGATTTTAGTGATGTACTTTAAAATTATTATGTTTCGCCAAAGTACAATTAAACAAGTTAGACTAAGATTAATTATACCTGATTTTTTCCATTTTTTATTAATAGATCTGTGGGATATTAGATTATGTGAGGATATGCAATGTAACGAATACATAAGAGGACTCGATAATAAAAGATGCATCGCTTCATCAATGAAAACTTTGAAATTTTAGCGCTGGGACAAATAAGTTTAACAAAAACACGACTGCTGATAGAGAGAGCCTCATTCCCGAATTTTCGTGCTTTTGATGGAACTTGATAAAGTGGATAATCAAGTCTATTTATAGCGCACTAGCAAAAAACATAGTAAGGTGGACAATAAGTGCTATTAAAAAAAAATGTTTCGAGGCAGCATGATTTGCACTTTCAAAATTCGATTTTAAAATGTTTCAGGCCTTCAAAACCATTTAAAAATAAAAAATAGCATAAAGTGGGTTTACTTAAGTGTCTTAGTTCCTTTGCAAAGAAAATCGATGGAACTGAAGTGGAATAAGATCAAGATTAGCTTTTATTAATCTTTGTCTGTCTGCCTTTTAAAGGGGTGTCGGTGACACAGTGGCTTGAGAGTCCGCCCTGAGATTTGCGGGGACCTTTCTGTCTCGGGTTGGAGCCACACCATCGGTGCCCAGGCCTGACGGAGGGCCTTAAAGCCTGAGATCACTTTGTTTTGGACTGACTATATTAAAAAAAAACCTGCCTTTTAAAGTAGGTTTTGGTATCGTTAAGTCTTCTACAGGCAGCTGGCTTTCAGCTGCAATGAACCAAGACTAATCTCGACAGTAAGCTATGCTGGGCTTGGGCTAGTCTATAAATAATGAAAGATTTATGTCACGAATGGTTTAGTGCTGTTTAGTTAGAGATCTAGTTGAAACACCGCCTGTGACGATAAGTTGAAAAAAATAGACTGAAGTACAGAAGTTACTGCAAATATTGCTGAAAATTGAGCAAGAGGTCTATGAATTTGAATCAACAACAATTTCATAGCAGCAATTTAATGTCTGCGACTATTTAGATCTTCAAGCTCTCTAACATCAGCGGTTTATCTCTCAGTGATTTTCTTAAGCTCTCTCCAATGATGTCACAACCTCGTTTGAATTATCAATGTAATATGTCATGTTTAGTCAACCAATCACCACGTAGATTCAAGTCTTGTTTTTTTCCTCATAAATCACACCATACTTGATTTAAATATTAATATTATCTGCATTCAAACGCAACGTAGCGTCGTTAGGGACGTATTTGTGATTTCGATATTTTTTTTTCACTGATTTTACTTATTGACTACTGAAATAAAGGCGTCATTACTGAAATCGAATGGAAAATGATAAAAATCCTACCTTTCATCAAAAACAAAAGCAAAAAAAATCACCCGGTGTGAGCAACGTCTGTGTTAAAGTTAAATGATGAAGATTACTCTTTAAAGGCTCTGCTGTCATAATAGTAACTTTTAAAGATTTTCTAACCTATAACTTTTACAAGAAAGGCTATGTTTGAAATAAGAAACAGCAATATTCTTATTTGCATAGTCATATATTTTCACTGAAGACAGCCAAATATCATCTTTAAAGTCATTGCTACTAAAAAAGCTTTGTAAAGTACCAAAACAAGGGCTTAAAATTATTGAAGGCAAATTAGTAAAGTTAATAACTCTAAATTACACTATTGCATCATTCTTTTCATACATTAAATTTCACCATGGAAACCATTAAATTGAACTTGTTGAAAGGCTTGACTATGGCTGGCTATATGGATGATTGTTTTTCACTTAATTATTATATTATGACTTAATTTATGAACATATCAGGCGCCAAAATTCGTAAATGCATTATAGGTACGATCTCAAAAGAATTTTGTAAAACTTTTTTTTGTAATATTGCCTAAAACACTAAAATACCAGGATCACCAGCATTCAAATAGAATGCCTATTTTACAATAATACTGTTGAGAGTATTGATGCGTATAATGCGCAAGACTTTAACGCAAGAAATGTCCACAAAACAGCTCAGCTTTTAACTTGATAAAAGAACTAGAGATGTGTTTATCAAAAAAATAATGGGATCTACCATGGATTGAAAATTCTAATGAATCAATTCCGGAAAACGTTAATCTTGAGTGTTCATTCATCAAAAGAAAAAGACAGAGGCAGCTACGATTTCTAGGACACAATTTGCGACGTAGAGTTGTAGAAATTAAGCAATCTCTGGAAAGATAAAAGGTACAAAAAAACTGAAGACATTCGGAGTCAACCTAGTAAAGCAAAAAAAGCAATATTTCCTGTGGTTTTGTACACTACTTATTCAGGAAAATCAATAAACTTACCATCGATTGTTGTCTTGTCGACCACAATGATTCCGTCCACACCAAATTGACCAAAACTGTCCTTGTGTTTTTCAAACAGATCCTTCAGTTGGTCAGCGTACTGCTCAGAAATCATAAACGTCAAGATGACACTTCCTTCTTCCACCCCGACCAGAAATAGTAACTCCTGAAAAAAAAACACTTTTACGTGAATGAAACGTTTTGACAGATAAATAGTTTTTTTCTTTGAGAAAAAAATTACTCTCGTGCATAATGGGTTAATAAGAATGTGATTTTAGTAGTCTGGCAAAAACTCAAGCATATTTCTTTCAAAACCTGAATGGATTGAAAAGATAAGTTTCATCAATATTTCAAAGGTCATCCATAATTATACTCTTTGATATTTTCTTAGCAGCCTTGAATACTTTTTCACAACATATTATAATTCCTAAATTGAAATTAACGAGTCTACACCAAACCTTTATTCCTTGAATATTCAACTTTCTGATTTTTTAAAAATGTATTGGAAGTTAAAGAAGAATACCGTTTGAATTCTGCCATTTGAGTGCCTCAGTTAGCTGTGTTACCTCCTATTACATCCATTTTTAAATAATATAAATTTTGTAAGATTTGAAGAAATGACAATGATCTAGTTCTCAAATAATTTTTAAATTTGGTTCTCAAAATTCTTACTGGAACCATACAAAGATGAGGAAAGTCAAGAACGTTCATATCTAAACCTTTAGAGGTGAAAATTGACATCAAACAAGACACCCACAAATAATATTGTAGTTAAAAGGAAGATAAAAAAAAATAAATTTAACTTGGGACCATAGTTTATTTTAAAAAAATACTTTTGTTCCAGAAGTATACTAATGTTTATTCATAACGTATTATTGTTGTTTTTTTTTTATTTTCCACAGCATCCATATATAGTATATTTTTTTCCAGCCTTTCCACTTTGAAACATCCATACTACCCAGGAGGTATTGATAAGGCGTCTAAAAGAATGATAAAATTTTCGGAGAGTTTTGATATGTTATAATCTGTTTTTTTTTAGTTACCTATTCCCTGCATCTGCTAACCGCTGTGGTTGTTCATGCATGGGTCCAATTTTTCTAAGAGTATTTCACTACGTAAATTTCAAAATGGGCATTATCATTCTCTGTCTGTTTCTGGTGGCTAATTTCCTTATCTCTTTTGCATCTTTTAGAAGCATCTTTATATTCCACCAAATATGTGATGAAGTCCAGTTATCGTTGAGAAGACATTGATTAAGGGCGGCTTTCATGGCTCCAGTCATGGTTCTCATGGCACATATTACAAATGTACTGTTTCCATGTCAAACGTTGCTCCAAGTATAAAGGAGTCTCACCAGCTTATGTGTTTGACCATTGATTTTTAGTTGTTTTTTTTTTTAGAAACTGTTTGCCTATTGGACTGTATAAACGTCGTGTTCGTTCATTTATAATAATTATTACTCAAAAGCCAATGATTTAGCTCATATTTTAGGGCACTAAGGGCTTCTGTATTTTGCTGTTAGAATAAGTTTTCGAAGGAAAGGAATAACGTCATTTCTATCATTGATATTTTTCGTATACTCTCCAAAATAATACGTCAGGTAGAGCCCGTCATTGAGGCACGAGTTTTTAAGACCAGCTATCCGCTTATTTTATTGTTAAATCGCAATTACTCTGTTCTGAATGCATTGCCAGATACGACATCGCATAATTTCTTTAATTTAGACTTCCAAACCCATTAGAGGCTTTCTCTCCAGCAGTAAATTACCACCATAAACTGAAGAAAGAAATTTAGAACAGAGACTTGTGAAACAGTTTTGTTTACTTAGAATAATGAATATATATATATATATATATATATATATATATATATATATATATATATATATATATATATATATATATATATATATATCGTGCCCTAGCTTCTGTGCATGAGAGCGGCACCGAGGCCATAATCAGATGCGTCCATTCTGAGGGTAAACAGAATCTATATCGAGCAGGTGCGGGGCCGGTCTTGAAGCTATTACCTCTTTAAGAGACTGATGAAGCTGCCTCCCGAGTATCATCCCAGGATATCTTTTTGAAGGAAAGGTGTCAGCCAGAATTCTTGCTCAGACCTATATGTGAGAGGTACCTATCCTTTTTCTCCATAGTTTGGAACAAGCGATTAAAGCCGTATTTTTTCTCTACAACGACGGCCAGGGATGCGTAGGGGAAGTTGCTCTTCCTGATGATTTCTAAATTCTCCTTGTCCTTGAGCTCGTCGCACAATCTGCAAGGTGTTGTCCAGCCGCTCTTGTACTTGACCTCTAACACCTCGGTCTCCTTCGTCACACTTCTCTCAAGAGTTTGAAAACTTTTATTTTATTTTTAAAACCTGGCATGCTCGGTTAGTGAAAAATCAAACTCAACCTGGTGCTCCTCCCAAGTTGGAAAACACTGCACGGTTGGGTTGTCAATAGTATTAAGATTGATAGGAAAATTCTTTATGTGTATTATAGTTTGAGAAATTAGATTTGGCTTTCACAAAAGTCAGGCAAAGGAAAGTCGAAAATGGGATTATGGCAGGATTTTGAGATGGTGAATTCAATTTCAATGACAAAATTAAAAGCTAGCTTGATAATCCGATGTTCAAGACAGGGTGTCCAGCCTCGCCGTAAAAGCTTTGAATAGGCGACGTTCTGAAAGCCGCGAGGGCAGATCGAGAAAACTGATGATGCATAGGGTACAGTGCTCTCAGAACGTTTTTCTTTGCAGATCAATATACAATGCAACCGTAGTCCAATTTAGACCATACAAGGGTGCGGTAAAGCTTTAATAAGGTTGCTCTATCTGTACCCAGTCCATTTGGCCTACAACTCGTAATAATTTAAAGGCTCTATGATATTTCTTTTTAGATATAAAATCTGGCTTGAAATATTCAACTTTAGGTCGAAAACGATTCTTACGAATTTACCTCGTTCTTCCCAGGATTAAAGCAACACACCGGGGCGGGACGTGCGGCCTGATGTCAAGAGGCAGGCACGCCGCACGAATTTTATTCGTTGACTTCGGGTTTTCAACGGTCAAGGCAAAGGTGTCGGTCTGTATTTTGTCCTCATCCCGATGCACCTTAAAGCGCCGTGCATAAAAGACTTATTGCATCCAGCGGGGAATTCCGGCAGTGACCTCTTTTTTTCCGTGACCTCTGACATGCTTTCGTTGCGATGCGGCACAGATGTAAACAAACCCGAATTTCTGTTAGATCTAGACCCATAATCTATGTAGTTTTCGGAGTCTTAGAGGATCATTACAGACCAATATTATTCATTTCAACAGTTTTTAATCATATTGATTTTGATGTAGGGCATTGGTTGAGCATGGCAAAGGGCTGTTTTGAAATAATAATAAGCCAACTGAATTTTCCAGAACGTTCTATTTTATAAGGAGAGGGAGAGAAAGAGAGAGAGAAAGAGAATTCATTAAGAGAGATTGACCGTGAGGCTGTGAGTCAAGAGGGATAGGCCTACAGATTGACTGGGATGATATGGACAATATTAACATTGTTTACTAAAAGCAATACCAGCTTTCAAGCAAAGGAACAAGAAAAAAAATCTCATAGTGACATTCCTAGATCTATAAATTACGAGTACGGCCTCACTCACTTTTGTGCAAACATTATGATCACCTCCAATCTTGTCGACGCTGAGGTCCGTGTGAGGACTATTATACAACCCGATCCATTCTCTGCATTTTTCAAGTTGTGTTTTCGGCTTTGGGAACGGTCGAAATGTTACGCCACTCATATAGTCTTCGCTACTATAACGGCTGTCACTGTTGCATGTGTCCCAGGCACATCTTTTCTTTAGCAGTTTGTTCAAAACTACGACAAGACTTCTAAATTTGACTTCAAAATACACTGTAAAGACAGTTGAATCTAAGACATGAAATTAGCAATGTTTACCTTGGTGCCCCATTGCCGCATGCGTCACGATCCAAGGTCGTGACCGAGTAAATATTCCAAAGAGCCAGAAGGGGTCTTCCCGTTGAGTGAAACTGGTCTATTAGCGCCACTCATTTCCTCCAACATCTCTCCCTCCCAGCAAGACCGTAGTCCACGACCACGAATTTCTCCCTTTGAATTGTTCAGGCTCTCGTGAAGACTGACCATCACAGTCATAGGGATGTCTAGAAACGTTGGGATTACTCCCAGTTTCTTTGCGTGGTCGTTCGACTTTAACTCAACATGAGATCAGCACTACCAAGGCTAGTGAGCTTAATGGTCATGTCACCCAGGAACACTTTAGCTCCCTGTGGTTCTCAAAACGCGACCTGTCAGCCAGCTTCGCAGGTCCTCTCGCGCTGATCAGGGTCTCTTTTTTACGCCAAGCACTTCCACCAAACGGGTGTGGAAGAGCAATAGAGACAGTGAAGGCAAAAACTTTGCTTCTCCTTGCAATCTTTAAAAACACGATTCAAAAAATCGTGCACATTATCTGGCCGAAAGGTTTTAACAAAATTTGTCAAAATTATTGTTTACAATTCCAAAAAAAAAAAGAAGAAAAAACTGCTGAAAAGCAAAATTTTCACATCTCATTAGAAAACAAAGAGCCGTACAAAAACATTTTATTGTGTCAGAATTAAAAAAAAAACAAAAAAAAAACCCCAGTAAAATAATGAATCTAATGAATCAAGATGAATCAAGGGTAGGCCCTATTGGTATATTTTTCAGTTCTTGAGGCACTTCCTCGAGCGGATGGTAAACAACCGAATGGTACATGTGCTTGAGTCCGGTACCTGTTGTCATATTTTCAGTGCGATTTTAGGAAGGGCGATAGCACATTGGATCACGCTGTCAGGTTGGATACTTAAAAAGGCTTTCCCAAGAAAATATGTTATTATGAACAGGATGGCAATCCACACGTAACGACACAAGGCGTCCCGAAAAGGAATTAAATCATAAGACTTGGCATTTTGATTCCCGCAAAGACATATTTTATTTCTGTGGTGGTTCCGAAACCCGGGACATGGCGGATTATATTGAAATGACAATAGCAAAAAAAAAAAAAAAAGATTATTCTGATCCAATTCGTTGACTCACACAAGGCATACACATCACATTTTATACATTACTTAATTTTCAATAGAGTTCAAATTTAAAAATACTGATACACCCGAGACAATGGAGAAATTAAAACCTTTGCTTCGAGCTTTTTATCGATAAGCGTTAAGCTCTGAACTACATAAAATATTTTCCCTCGATTAAAACTGCCTTTGTAAACTACGCTCACAATTGAACTTACTGGTTTTTTTTTAAGATCTAGCCCCGAGTTTCCTTGAGACAATTGTTTTTTTAACAAGATAAATACAATAATGAGCTCCATTCGTGATAGAGTGCTATTCAATTTAAATATTTTTACTGAGGCTAAACTGATCTGGAATACTGATATTGACAAATGGTTTGACTTTTTTTTTCACCTTGAAAAAGCATATGATACTACCTAGAAACGGTACAATAAAATACTTATTCGACCTCCATTTTAGGCGCAAATTGCCCATTCTTATTTGAAACTTTCTTAAATATCGATATAATGAAAATTAAACAGGCAAAAACATTTTTTGCCCTCCACGACTAAGAAAACTTTGTTTCCCAACATTATTTTGTTCCCTATTCTTTTAAACTCAAAAACAAGCAAGATGAATAAGTATGTCTCAAAAGAAGTGGATGCCTCCTTTATTTTCGATGATTTTGCCATTTATACAGAGGGTAAACACCTGCAGCATTTTGAGCGCACCATCCAACTGTGTTTTAACAGAGTTTAGACGTGGGTCTCCAAGAACGGTTCAGATTTTCCTTATCATTTCAGTTGCGAAGACCACTGGAGTCCAATTCCACCTATATATAATTCACACGGAGCCTATCCTTGATCTGGATGGTCATACAGACCCGGTGAAGGGTGAGGCAACTCTTTTTAGAAATCGTTGTCGACCAGAACCTTAATTTCAATAGCCACCTTAAGGAACCTTAAAGCACTAAATTTATTCATAGTTTTCAGACTGGGCTGTGAATAGAGCCATCCTTCTAATGCTTTACTGCACCCTAATCCAGTTTCAATAAAAAAAAAAAAAAATTAAAATCAAACTTGTTACATCGATGCCTTACAGACGGCTCTCCACCTTGACGTACAAGCTTTTGAAATACAATGCTCTGAAAATCCCGAGGGCAATACGAAGGCCCTGGCGATATTTAGGATCCATGGTCTCAGAATGTGTTCCTTTGCAGAAACACATACAATACATTTGTAAAAACTACGGAATCAGCGTATTCAGCTAGCTTTCAATTTTTTTTTTCCTGAAACCAAAGTCTTCACTTCACGATTCATTCCATGAACCTATTTTTGATTCTACCTTGCCTCACTTTTTTGAAAGAACTATTTCAGAGCAAAACTTTATCACTCGTACTTTAAACATACATTCCGTATTCCGAAATTAATCTCAATAATATCGGAAACCAATATGTGCAGTGTTCTTCACCTTGAGAGGAGCAAAAGGTAGAGTTTGACTTGTCAATAACTGAGCAAAAGAAGGAGATTACCAAAATCGTTTCATAAAAGAAACATTTTCAAACCTTTATGCCGGTAATGTGTAGGTTGCGGGTGGGCCATGTATGGCTCACCCAGAGCTACCTATTAAAAATGAGGAACACCATTTTGCAATGTTTGCGATAGTTTCTAACACTGTCCAGTTTATTATTATTGAATGCCGAAACTTTCAAGTCATCAGGGGTAAATACTACAATGTAACTGACCTTTCCGAGAGGTTAATACCTCTTGCAGGCTTTCTGTAGAAACATCTGGGGTTTTGAACAGTTTTCTTTTTTTTTTCTCCGTATGATCATTTAAATTGTTAAACTTTCTTTTTTTTGCTTAAGCAACTGATAAATCATGGCCGTTGGAAGAAAAAATGGAGGAACGGAAACTCTGAACTGAGATCACCGGTAAGTGATGGACTGGGTTTGTCAATTTTCAATCATAACCAGGATCGCCAGTGTCTAATAAAGACTCGGCACCTAAAGAGAAAGAATTGTAGACAGTGTCGTTATTATGATTACCATCGCAAAGAAATCGTTTGTTCAAAATACTGTTTCTCCAGATTGGCCGAACTACGTGTTAAACGTTAAAAATATTCATTTCTAAGGAAACCATCTGAAGTTTCGTATTCCCTCCCCGAACTTTTCTAAGTTTAAAGAATTCAAGAGATAAAGATTGTTGTATCTATTTCGTAAAGTGGAAACCTACGTCTTCAAAATTCATCAGTAGTTTTTTTTTTTTTTTGGTTTTTTGTGTGTATACTTAATCGCAATGTTGCACTATTTGATCTGCGCTGTGATTTAGAAACCTTTTCGAAAATTGAAACCTTTATATCGTTCCCTGCGATAACCCCTTACTTTCTGCCTCTTACCTGTGGCACATCGAGCAGGCCAGCAATATATGCCCTCAGCTTGTCCAGTGTTGAACGTTGAAAGCGATCGAGGTTTCCCTCTACGTGGAACTGAGCGTGTATATAGCCGTTTTCTGTGAAGGCAAAAGAAAAAAAATAGAGGATGCTTTAGAAGAGGATGCTCCAAAGATATAGCTAAATCGCCACAGGATGGATGACTAACGCCAAACAGAAGTGAATGTGGAACAAAAGTCTGAGAGCCACTTCTGTGTAGATACATTTTATTTTTAAGGATAGAACCTTCAGACAGCCAGCGCAGTAGTCAATATTGTAAAATCACTATTTATTTTGCGCTAGTTTTTTTTTAAATATTGTTTTAGACAGATTATTATTTAGAATTATTAATATGCTGTTTCTTCAGGTTAAAAATGTTTCCCTGATCTTTGTAAGATGTGGAATATTTTAATCCTTTCACCTTAAGATAAGAATTTGATTGTTAGCAGTATTAAATTTAGATCTAGCCTCAGGTTGCAGAGCCGCTCTTTAGTGAAATATTAATGTTCTCAAAAATTTGGAAAATGATTTTATCGATGCTATGTTTGATTTGAATATGTAAAAATCAAAACTTGGGGCCAAAGCTAATTTCACGATATATTTACATGAAACATCACATGAAGATTTCTCAAGTTATTGAAAAAAAAATATAACGTCTTAAAAATATATTCAGTTCCAACTGTGGTAGTAGATAAATTAAGAAAATCACATTAAAACTCAAACATGCAACCACAGGTAAAATTCTTCCCGCTCTAATGAATACAGCAAATTTACTGTTGAACGCAACAAGAGCCTTTCTCAGAGAACAAAAAAGGCACTCTTAAA
>BLXT01004960.1:570452-584423 GCA_019648995.1 Plakobranchus ocellatus
CCAATCCAATGTACGGGGGCAACGTCCCTGTTGGCGGGGGATGGGGAGGGGTGGAGATTCAGAGCGGCTTTCTCCCCGAAGCTGATCGATAAGGTTAATCTAACCGACAATAATAAATTCTTTTTGATTTTACATTGTATGAGTCAAGTTAAATCATGGTATTAAGACAGCTTAATGTTATATGTCATACTTCATGCATGAACAAAGATTTTTATCTCATTTTAGCCCTCCTGTTTTCCTCTGTCTACCGCTTATCTTTTCTGCTAATATCGTCAATATATTTCTTTGTTTTTTTAATTGGGTAAATACTTAATTTTTGCAATTTTTGAGTGTAAAAACGTGGCATCTCTTGGCATTAAAATAGTGCATGGTTAACAAATTTGAGTACCATTTAAATTAATAAAATACACTTTTCAAAAAGTCCTCCACAGGTACATAAATTTTGCAGGGGAGTGGTTCAAGAACCCCTGGATCTGGCCCTGCAATAGGTAAGATGTTTTTATTTTCTTTCTATCTAATGTTTGTGTACATTCGAAGCCACTCAGCAACCCAGAGAGATAGCCGTACACCGTAGTTGATCTTCTCCCTATTTAATCAAGCAGTCAATACAAGTGTACGATATACCTGAGTCAGAACATAGATTTGTTCAGCCTGGTATCTAATAGTTTATTCTTGTTCTCCTGTGAATAGATCTGCGTCGTTAGAAGCCATGCATGTCACTATTGCCGTCTTGTGTTTTTGAACCCGGGCCATAAACATTCATAAGTTTCTTTGAATAGATCAGCGATCAATATCTTTATTATCTAAGCAGAACTCCATAGTGCATTCTACCACAGCGGGTTCACGCACCATTCAGCCAAGATCATGAACTGCTAAAACTAGGAGCCCACAGTTAACTCTCAATAGCCAAGAACAAACACGAAGATACAATTTGGTCATCGCTAATACAGGAATTCAACCCCCCCCACTAAAAAAAAAAAAAAAATACTGGGAAGCACGATACTTACTAATCACTGTCCAAAATAATAGAAATTCATAAAAAGACGGGTCACGCGGAGTAAATACAGATACAGACCATTAAATAACAAGGATACACACACTGTGATTTATCTCTTATCCTAGACGCTTACATAAAACTTACGTTCATACGGTAATAAAGTGATTGGATGAAGGAGGAAAATCAAACCACACATTCTAAAAATGGTTCTCCTAACTGTACAAAAAAAAACCTACTAAAATAGTAATTGGGAAAATTAGGACCGTGAATGGATTCAAATGGGCTGATTTAAATTACTTGTTTATCTGTCCATAAAAGCAGATTTTGGTTTTGTAAGCTATCTCGAATTTTTTTTTTCAATTTAAAACTTTGTCTTATCTTCACATCTGGTGCTACACAGCAACTATGATAAGGCTTTGTGCGATGGCAAAAGTAGGCTGAAATTGATCTTTGTACAGTTATTAATTTAAGCTGTTCAATTTGGAGAAGAAGGCTAAAACGAATTTGTAATAATACGTCCTAGAATAAAGTAAGAATTTGGAAAAGCTATTGTACTTATATTAGACGGATTTTAATGTCGCCATCACGAGTCGTGATCTGTCAAAAGGCACGACATGCAACTAAATTATAACAATTTAAATACCACACAAATGCGCTTGAATTAATAAGTGACTTGTGACACACTAGTGTAAATGACTTTACAGGATATTTGTGTTATATAGGTGCGCCGTTTCTTCTTGTATAACTCCTGTAAATTGTCAATATGGCAATATTTTATGAACATTGTGCAACCGACTCTGTCATTGTTGTTTTTTGCTATGCAGATAAAAAACTTCCGTCAATTTTTCTACAGAGTCATTGCTTTTCTTTTCTGCGCCTGAGCGTGACTGTCTGCTGGCTTTGATATCAGATGCGAAGACTTCGTTTCTCCTTACTTCCACTTGCTATCGGTGCAAAAGACTGTCGCTACTCTGGTGTTCAATAGAAGGAACTATATACACATCATGCAAATCATTTTAGCAACGATTGGCGTAGTGGGATTGTAAATATACAAAAGTAGCTCTTTGCTAATTGTGTGAGAAAGATTGTACCAGTCTGTGCGTAAACTAAAGCACCAAAATAAACCTCAGATTGATCCATAGGTTTTCAAAGAACTTAAAAAATGTTTCTTGGATATGACGTTAAACTGCATCTGTCAGAGATTTGGCGACAAATCGGTAACCCAATGAATACGCAAAACTTATCAAAACAAAGGCCTTCCTTAGATCACTGACGTGTGGGTTAGTTAAAAATATTCGCCAGTGGACAGCCCCTCTAATCCGAGGAGTTCCAAAGTAAGATGGAAAGGTACAAGCTCTATTAAACTAAGTAGCAAAACTGTAATACACATAGGAGGAATATACATAAAAAGGCATAGGTATCTAAAAATAAGAAAGTCAAAAGTCGTCTGAAAGTCTTTTGAGTAAAGTATTTGAGGCTATACTAGCATCGAAACCATTAAATCTAGACATTTTAATTATATGCACCTATCCAACAGTGAAGATGAAGAAGTCACCAAAAAGTATTAAAAAAAAAAAAAAAGAATAGAAAAGAATAAGGCTACTTAAAATTCCAGGACATTATGATAAAAATGGGATATTTTAATGCAGAGGTTGGGGATGAAAGAGCAGAGTATGTTGTGTGTCCAAGTGACAGAGGAACAATTAATGAACGAAAAAGTTATGTGATTGAAGAATAAGTCATCAAAGATTTTAAAATCACAAAGAAATGGTAGCAAAACCAATCTAAATGACGTGGACATAAAAGAGTTCGGGTGATAAAGCTAGAAACAAAATAGATTCTGTTCTGGTTTAGAAACGATTCCGAAATGCTATCAAAACATCCGAACCCTTACCAGGAATAGGGCCTGATCCAGATCAGACTCTTATGATGTGTAAATTTGAAATAAAAAAACTACTAAAAGTCAAGGACCAATCCTAAATTCAAAAACTACTTACTAAATTTGATAAAAAGCTAAGAGACAAAATCGATGTAGGTGTGCAAAACATAATTTATTCAAGACTCCAAACAACATCTCAGAAGCAGAAAAACTACTGTCAGAAATGGAAAGGTCACTTAATGACCTCATAAGGCAAAACATTTAAAAAAAGAATAGAAAAGAGAATTAGAATGGATAAAGAAAGATATAATAGAATGATTGAAGAAAGAAGGAAAAAAATCCTAAGACGTCAAATAAAAAGGCCTAAGAAAAAAAAAGATCAACATGAAATGCAAATAAAGAACGTACCAATCAACAATATGAGGAAACAAAAGCAAAATATAGACAGTAATTCACGCAACAAAAAATAAAGATGTGAGAGATGAGAAAATCAATCAAGTGCCACAGCCATGACTGTATCAAATCAAACAATGGAACAATGCCAATGGAAAAGAAAGAAAACTTTAACAAATGGTCAGAATTGTGTTGAATAGCGTTTCGAAGATGAAAAGGTTGTGTGGCGAAAATGACTGTCGTGAGTTGGTCTAGATTTACACTCGGAAGGACTGATTTTTTAACTAGCCTTAGGGCGACCACATAGAGAATAATTTCCGAGGCTGTTTACTTCCGTACGCGTATGCGCGCTTCCCGGAGCCGTGAATGTCTATGAATCTCATTTCTAAAGACCTTGTGACACACATAAAGGAAAGCGTGCTTCAGCGCGTATAAGTGAGGAGCGGCGCTGATGCATTTCATGGAATCAAAACTACATTCTTTCCAAAGCTGTTTGTGGCTTTGAGGTGTGGACAGAGATATATTATTAAATTGCGATAGCTTCTAAATTAGTAGCGTTTTTTCCTTACTCTAAAAGGAGCATACAAAAAATTATAAACTTACAAAATTTGTTCTTTAAATGTTATTTATTTTTTTTCTCTACTTATAATAGCAGTATATTTGACTGCTCAATTAGTATTTTAATGCTGTAAACTTTGAAAAATTATTTGCGTAACTACACATTAACAGACGAGTTCGATTTGGAAAGTTATTATGGATACAGATTTCTTAATTTCATCTGTTTATTTGAGAAACCCCATTTGGGACAAACGTGACAAACTCCACGCCAATAGAAATGCAATAGACAAATTATGGAAGGAGATCGCAAATGAAATGCAACAAGAAGGTAACAAAAACAATTGCTCTTTACGACATATTTTGTTTAATGCGAAATTGTTTATTTTACGTTATTTGCTATTGTATTAAGGTTTAATTTTGTTCACTGTATCTCAAGATGCTATTGCATTAAAGAAGCAAACATTTGGAAGCTAAATGATTATGATTTACATGGAAGATTTAATAATCGTTATCTGTATGTCTCTCTATCTATCTATCTATCTATCTATCTCGCTCTCTCTCTCTCTCTCTCTCTCTCTCTCTCGCCTTATTCGTATAGGAGGGACTAGATATAAACTAAAGGGTTCTGGGCGAAATATGATGTAAAAATGTCTCTAACTCCTTTGGCATTATTAATAGGTCTACCAGCAAGGTCCCATGTTACATCCGATCTTGGGAATGACACTTCAGTAAGGCTTTGGACAACGCCTTCCCTGTCTATTATGGTATTATGAAGAATACATAAACATTTGATGATGTTGTCTGCCAAATCAATCCTAGTGTCAATACATTTAGATAAAATGCTCCATTTAGAGTTTAAAATGCCGAACGCACATTCAACAACTTTCCTTCAGCGCGACAATCTTTTATTGAAACATTCTTGGCTCAAAGGAAGATTACTTCCACTGTATGGCTTCATGAGGAATGTGAGCAGAGGGTAAGCTTCATCTGCAACAAAAACATAAGGTGCAATAACATCTGATTGTGGCAGAAGAGCAGGCTCTGGTAACTTCAATGTGTTGTCCATTAAAGCTTGATACAGTCTTGATGCTTGAAATGTTCCTCCGTCACTTTGTTTTCCATATCCTCCCACGTCAATAGCTATAAGTTTATAGCTAGCATCAACTGCAGCTTGGAGAACAACAGAGAAATAATTTTTATAGTTATAAAACATGGAACCAGAGTTAGCTGGGCACTTGACCCTGACGTGTTTTCCGTCAATTGCCCCTACACAGTTAGGGAAATTCTATGTGTCGAAGAAGTCTGCGGCTATCGTTTTGAAAGTATCAGTAGTCGGTTCTGGCATGTGATGAGTGTGAAGTTCAGCCCACAGGATGTCAGTTGTTTCAGTGACAATAGCACTAACAGTTGATGCACCCATTCTGAAACTGAAGGCGAGTGATTGGAATGAAGATCCAGTAACCAGATATCTGAAGAAAAAAAAAAGAAAGTTTACGTAATTAGTTGTAGCATTATTATACCAGTGTATCATTATTTTATATTTCAGAGACTGTTCTCCGAAAAAAGTGGAAATATCTACGGGAGAAATTTTCCTCTGAATACAACAAGCAGCCGTTGAGCAGGTCAGGAGACGCAGCTGATGACTTCGCACATCGAAATGGCCATATTTCCAGCAGATGATGTTTCTGAAGGACATGGTACAAATGAGAGCTTCCTCTGGATCCATCGCGCCTTCATTGAAAGCTATTGTGCCACCAGCTGACACGGGTCCTGCAGAGTCATGTAATGATGATGCGCTCAGTCAA
Source organism: Plakobranchus ocellatus (assembly GCA_019648995.1). Classification (NCBI taxonomy): domain Eukaryota; kingdom Metazoa; phylum Mollusca; class Gastropoda; family Plakobranchidae; genus Plakobranchus; species Plakobranchus ocellatus. Next base: position 576,085 of record BLXT01004960.1, read on the forward strand.
TGCTCACAAGATTCGTTTTTGCTTGTATCTAACCAATTACCTGCACAGGAAGCAACGGACAATTTGCCAGAAATACAGGAATGTTCAGTTTCACAGGATGCTGGTCCTTCATTTGAAACTCAAGTAAGGTCTAAAAGAAAGCGAAAGAGTAAAGACGATGACTACTATGAAAAACTTTGCAAGATTGAGCAAAAAAAATTAGACATCTTGAGTGACAGAGAAGCTCGTAGGAAATCTGATGCAGATCGGGAGGATGAGGATCTGATGTTTCTTAAAACGCTCCTACCTCATATTAGGAAAATACCTCAACATATGAAGCTGAGGTTCCACAGTCGCATTCAAAGTGTGGTTGAAGAATTTGCTTATGGGCCTCAGCCAGCTTTGTACCAAAGCTACACTTATTCTTCAACACCATCTCCTGTAGATTCAGACAATTACTATTTTCATTCCAACGACATCATCTCTACTAATTTAGATAACCCACAAGTGCAGAGACATTTGTAAAATTCTCTGAGTGGCATGACATAATCAACAGAATTGTCAAAGCATCTGTGGTTTTTTTTGTTTTTTTTTTTTGTTCCTTTAAACACAGGCCTATTAATTTTAAATACATGTAGTATATAGCCTTTAATCGTGTGAGAATTTGCATCGCATTTTATTTGATATTGAACATTAATAGGTTATTTGATTATCTATGATTTAGCAATGTCAGTCTGGAACAAACTATTAGTTCTAAGATTATAATCATTTTCAATAAATTATCTGTTTGCTGCTTCATTTGTTTGCCTGTACCTACTGCACGAATTTAAATTTACAACTAATATTTAAATAAATACTGTATTTTTTGTGTCACTAGTTTATTTATATATATATATATATATATATATATATATATATATATATATATATATATATATATATATATATATATATATATATGTTTGTGTGTCTTACCTTAATGTTACAACAAGCCGCTCCTCTGGAAGAATAGGCCGGTGCCAGTTGCACCAAGACTTCTCCAAACGGTGCTCAATCTTATTGAGAATGTATCCAAATGTTTCCAAATTCATCCTAGTGTAGGCATAAAACCTATCAGGGTAAGATTTCAGTTGTATGAACAAATGATGGTATTCACCAAGAGCTGCCCGCTCTTTATTGATGTTATGGACTTTGCATCTACGTTTTGGCCATTTTAATTTAGAAAACACACTGTCCATTAGAAAATATTCATCATTTCTAGAATGTTATCCCTAGTGGCTAGTAGCTAAGAGCCAACTGTTACTGTACTAAACACCTCTCTTTTAACAAGGCGAAAAGTAAAGGAAAGTATTCTCTATGTGGGGTCGAGAAGACACTTTCCAAAACTTATCAGCGCTGTTAAAAGTACGGCCTTGGAAATTATTCTCTGTGTGGTCGCCCTAGGTCAAGAGACAATGGCAATATACAAATTAGAACCACCCTCCTCTTGAAAAAAAAAAAACTTGCGTGTTTAAATGAAGCGCATAATTAAATTTATAAAAACAAAAAAGGGAAATGAAGCTCTCTATATAAATTTTATGTGAAGAGGACAAAATTTTATGCATTGAGCACCAAGCCTTATAGAGTCTGAGCCCAACTAGTTTTCCCTCTATTGGGTTACAAAGGGTGACAATGGATATCGACCAGCACCATCAACGCCCATTGTCTCAACCCGGATTGAAACTGGAACCTCGCACCTATCACGTGGTCGCCAACTGCCCCACCAGATGAGCCACTACTCTTACGAACACAAAAAAAAACCAAGACAAAAACAACATAACATTAACAACTGATCAGGGCTATTCTCTAGACAATAATGAATCTAAATAACCCGAAGAATTTGCCGAGATATAGTTTGTTTATTATTATTATATAGTACACAGCCCGTCCACATCAAGGTGATATCAGGCTTTCAGAAGAATGCCGGTGGCGGGTCTCGAACTCGTGACAAAAGGGTCCTTGCAGATCTCAGACCGGATTCGTTTACCACTGTGCCGCCGACGCCCACCGAGGTATACATGTACAAAGGTGTGTATTTTATATCATCAGACTCATTAGTATAGTAGCCGCCTTAAATTCAAGGTTCTGATATTACTACATGTATGAACAAAGTCTACCTATACAAAGCCCGTTTAACCAAATCTTGTTTTTTGTTAGGGTTTTTTTTTTTTTTTTTTNNNNTTTTTTTTTTAGGGTTTTTTTTTTTTTTTTTTTTTTTCTATAAACCAATATTACTCTTGTACAATTTATTGGTGTTTGTCATTTAGTATCACTATCAAAGTAGGTTAAACGGTGGAATAATAAAGCTCATATTACTGTTAAAATTGTCGCTTTTCTTTTCTTTTGACCTTTTTATTTGTCAGCATGAAGTAGCCCTGCAAAGTCTCCAGTGTCTATAGATACACATAGTGTTATAAATAGGCCGATATTTGACAAACAGTTTGTTCATCACAAACCAGGCCCTTAAGTTTAAAGCAGTTCCTCTTTCCTATGGCGATCCTCACTCTTCAAGACACGCCTAATAATGTTTTTTAATTATAAAACCTATCACACATTACAAAACCTGTGCAGAAACTGTGCATTCTAACATTTGTAGAGAATCTTCCTTTTTTTTTTTTTTTTTTTTGGCCTTTGAAACGAAAAAAAAAACGATTGTGATTTCACAAGTGCTCGCTATAGTCCAAGCCATGAAACGAGAATATTATTTTTAAGTAGCTGTCACATAACACAGTTATTTTTCGAAAATTACCGGTATATAAAATAAATATATCGAAGTTCTGAAGAACAACTTTTTATGATGATGATGATTATTATTATTATTACTTTTATTATTATTATCATTATTATTATTATTATTATTATTATTATTATTATTATTATTATTATTATTATTATTGTTGTTGTTATTATTATTATTATTACTTTTACTATTATTATCATCATCATCATTACTATTATTATTATTATTAACTACCGATACACTCCTGTTTTATTCCTGTATTGCAGAAAGCAATAAAGCAAGATCCATTCCTAATCGGGTGCTGTTCTCAACTGCAATGTGGAGTCACAAGATCACAGAAAAATAACACAATACGGAAAGAAAGCACTTTAAAGAAAGCAAATAGCAATACAGGATAGTGTTTCAAAGTTTATTCAGCACTATAAAATTTAAGTTTTAACATAAACATTTTTTTCACAAAAGAACAATATCAAAGATTTTTCGTCAAGCAAACCGTTTGTACCAATGTATGACATTGACAATGAGAGAAAACCTGCCTGAACTTTCTGGTGCTGTTTTTTGGATGAAAAATTTGATTTCCCTTTGAAATTGCATAAGTTTAATTCAATATGAGCATAAACAAAATTCAGACTTCAAAATGCATAGGAATGAATATATGTTAAACTGAGGGATTAGAACCGAGATTCGCACTTAGCAAGTTGTGAAGGGGTTTGTCTCAAGTTGGCACACAGATCTTGAAAGGGTGTCAGTTTGTTTTTATTGAGCACGAAAATAGAATGTGAAATCAACATTTTATTAGAAAACTTGGTAGACAAAAAAGAGAAAGTATAGTGCAGTGAGAGCAGACAGAAAGGCATTCAGTATTCTGTTACAATGTATTACACATCTTCATGTATTACACAGAAAGAATCCTGTTAAAGACATCTAAGCCATGTTGTAATAAGAACACACATTTGGTCTTCTATGTGGCAAAATCTGTCCGGTTAAAGTTCAGCCGTGGCAGAGAAAACACAAGAAGCAACTCAACTTTGCTTTTTTAAAATCTCATTAGTTTAAAAAAAAATTACATCTAATGGACTCACACGTTTTTTCCAGTTCTTTACAAAAACAAAAGCAAGAAAAGTTGGTTGGTTAAATGACCAAACAATGGAACTAGCACATAGCTGCAAGGTGGGAACTAAATTACAAAGCATGTAGGCCTACATCGGTGTGATATTTGATTATAAATCGAGATAGCATTGTCCATTACTACATGCAACCGAGTTTTTACAGTTGATTTTATTAATCATGTGGAGACTGCATAAAGCCATACAGCAAACCATTGTACAAATTGAGGTAAAGTGCAGTTTACACAATGTTCTAAAATACAAACTATTCAAGTTACCATTAAGTGATTAAGTTCTCTCTCATTATAATTTGAGGTTTTGTAAGACTACTTAAGCCTGGCACGGCTTTTTACTAATAAAATTTTTGGCAGTGCATTTCAAGGCTACAAGAGAATAGCTTTACTTTCACTTTCACATTGGCTGCAGCAATCAGAGCAATAGCATATTCACTTCTCTCATCTTGTTACAAGTGTTTGAAAACTAACACTCAATGTTTTTGACTACTGTACACATTAATTTTTTGCCTCCATTCATGTCAAGTTGTTATGTTCTCTTCAAGAAAAAAAATGCTGTCCGTTTAGGTTCAGATGTTATTCAAAAACTAAAATGCAACCATAACCTCTTCAGTTAGATTTTTGGGAAAACTGGTAGGCAAATGAATAACCCTGATAATTGTACAACATGCGATCGTTTGTGAAGGCCAGTAGCCCAGTAGGCCTACATCTACCGCATTTAATCTCAACTACTAGGTGGACTCCCAAGAATTATGATTGCGTTGGAGTTGTAACATCCTAGGCCTAAGGCCAGTTGCTGTAAACATTTTCCTTATTATTTGTCTCTCTTTCTCTTCAGGTTTTCACAAGTTAGTAGTGAAAGCAATGACATATGTAATTAGTGGATTTTTTAAAAAAATAGATTATTTTGCAAACCAATATAGATTAGCTAGGAGTTATAAGTTCAATAACATTTTTATTTAATTTACACTGGTTTATTTTCTGTTCAAATGCGGTAGGACTATATCTCTAGATTTCACCTGAGTTTATTGGTTATGGAACCTTTTTTGGAGGATAAAGCCAGACAATAAGACTAGACCTTTGGAAATATTCATAATTCATAGCATGGGCGTTCTAAACAATGATCTGATGCTGTGCTTACTCAGTGATTGATCTCTGATAAATTGTTCTTGTGATGGATACTTCAGTCATACTGTGGAGAGGCCAAAGCCAGCAACTTGTACTTGCAGTGAGTCCTGGGGCTCTGTAGAGAATATTGACACAATAAACTGCTACAATGGCCGTCTGTGAGGATTGGGGTCATCCATAGATCGAGAATGGAATAACCTCCAGCACCGTATCAGTTTTTCTCTGCCTGCGGTCTAAACGGATTGCCAAACCCACCATCTTACAGAGTCAGGCCGTGTATAATCTAGCATTGATGAGTCAGAGTGGGACTTTTATGCCAAGTGGTTTGAGACAGACTGGCCCACCATTATACAACAGATCTAACTGGTATGGTACTGTATGGCCCGGCCATGCCGTATCAGTTAAGGTCTGTGCGTACACTGGCTGACCTGGACAAAGTGCCCAACTGACCCTCATACAGCACGTCTGAGATAAGTTTCTTTGCATGAATGAATTGATCCTGTGACAAGCTGCGAAGACCATGAGCGACTGTTTGTCCAAAACTCTCGCATTCGTCCTTAGCCAAACTCTCCAAAACCCGCGAGTTTAGCTTTTTACACGCCATCATGAGCAGATCTTCTTCCTCCAAATCTCGTTTCCTTTTAGCAACAGACTCTGGCTTGTGTCTGGTGACTGCTCTAGACAGTGATGTTGTATTGAGCCCTGACGTATTATGGTGAGCTATGGGAATGCTTGACGGAGTTGACCTGCCAGAACAGTCATCCTCATAAACATCAATATTGACATCCTGCGGGGAGAAGGGCTGCTCAGGAGGATCTTCATCCTGCAAAAAAAAAGAAAACATAAAAGGGATTTAACTTGTTAAATTCCTTATGCTGAATACTCTCTTGGTGGATTGTCTTCCCATAACTAATTTCTTTGTCTTTTGTGGTTCTCAAGAATCATTAATGCATTCAGTTTTCTGCTGAATAGGCCAGTCAACGCAATTGCCTTGTTGCTGCGTAACGTCACTACTGGCCATCACTTGGTTTCCGGGCTCTGGCCCAGTAAGACGTTACTGCATTTTTCTGTCCAAACACTAGACCAGCGTGTCAGCAATTTAGCTCATCGTTTCGAAAACAGCTTTGAACAAAAAAATTGGGGTCTTTTGCAATTCAAACTGAGATACCCTAGGCTAGATCTAGAAACATAAATTAGAGTGCCGGGTCAGTTTTTTATTGCTTAACTTGATGCGTTTCAACAGTATTATATCGAAAATGGATCTAGCCGGCCTAGCAAACAACCTTAGATCTATCTAACCTCAAAACTTTAAAATCTGATCATGCATTATGAAAAATTTTTCGAGTCAATAAGCAATCAAAATAGACGAATCAATCTGTGCAATAATAAAAATCTAGTCATATAGCTGTTAATTTTCTATCTAGTCTGGGTTTTTTATAATATAAATCTAATAGAAACACCCCAGTAGCCTTGACCGAGCAACAGTTAGTAGTAGCTAACGTCACTATTCAGGTTTGGGAAAAAAACTAAAAATAATATTGTGCAACAAGGCAATAGATTAGGTTTCTCCCCTTTAGTTTGAGTTGGTGGTTGTTTTCTTTCTCATATCTCTCCGTAGTATTAATTGCATATCTAAAATAATGGCATTACAATGCCGTGTACAGAGTGCGGTGCAAGCAAAGAGTACGATAAACGTTCACTGGATTACGTGTATTATTTGTTGTGCCGTCTAATGAGAATGGTATCGCATTTAACGTTCAATTGATAAACGTGCTGTGCCAAGGCACTAAAGAACCCTGAAAACTGATGGCTCTTTCCTCTGGATATTTTAATCACGTTCGCATATGTTTGGTTGCTACCCCGTACGTTTTGTCAATCAGTCGTTGTTTGGGAGTGAAACTGTGAGGATGTTTGAAACATTTTTACTAGATCAAAACAGCTTACTGCATGAAATTCATTCTATTATAAGCGATATAAATCTATATATCGTCGTTGTTCCTTTAAAATCAATTAAATCGGCCCTCTAAACACTTGTGACTTGAATCAGTGCTTGAAACGTATGCTACATGTATTGTGTTTTAACTATAAAAGATACTTGTGACATTACTAACTAGATTTTAGACCAAGGTTTGGTGTTAACGTGATGTAGACTTAGAGTTGATAATTTAATGTAAGCCTCTGTTTTGAAATATTTCTCAATGTGTTTGAGCGGGAGAAGGGGATACATAATTGGGAAGGGCTGAGCCTGGATCTGAATAGGTTTATATAAATTTTGTTTCTTTAGATCGAGAATCCAGACTCCATCACCTCTTTTGGTAGTCGAAAGACTAACGGCACATTCAGTTTCGGAAGAAACACTAAAATTGATCTATATTTAGAACAAAATGAATGGCTATGTAGAAACAAACATTTCTTGTTCAAAAGTTAGACCTCAAGAGTCAAAAAAAAAAAATTATGGTAGCAAAACACTTTAAAAGCTACTGAATGATCTACTCAACCTTATATAAGGTTTGGGGCAAATCGGCCGACAAATCATTTTAATATCAATTAAATCCGTACATGAAATACAAGATCTAGATCTACACTTGGATTCAAACGAAAAATTGCCTTTTTGAGGCAAATTGCGTGACTTTAAAAGGGAATAATCATAAGCCTACAGAGCTGGGGAAAAGTAGTGGAGTATGATTGGTAATCATACATGTATTAGGCAAGGCCGGATCAAGAGTTTCAGAAGGGAGGGTGGAAATGTGGCCCTTCCTGGTACTAAAATAGTAGCCTACATTATTAACATCCACGAAGTACAGAGCTTTTGCAGGGGAGGGGTTCCGGACGATATTTTTCGATTTGATAGTGAAAATGTGGCCTCTCCTGGCACTAAAATAGTCATAATCAACATCCACGAAGTGCATTTGTGGTGTTGAAAAGAATTTTTTTTTTTTAATTGGGCAATTAATTTTCTTTTTTAATTTCTTTCCATTGGCCCATTGAACGATCAAACCTCCGAATTTCACAAGTTTGAAAGTCCTTGGCCCCTCGAAGAATGCTTGTGACAAAATTCAATAAAACAGGCAAAATAGCTTTTGAGAAGTTAATAATAGTTTGACTACGATTTGTACGAATGGCATCTAAATTTGCAACCTCTTTCATCCCTCCCTCCTCTCCCCTCGATCAGCTTCCGTCGGTATTTTACTGGATTCCCCCTTTCTGTGATAATGTCATTTGTGAACGGTCCCTTTGCCACTGGTCTGCAAATTTGATGTTATTATATATAACTAATCAGCATTGCGAAAGGGGCTGTTCAAATATAATCTTACACCTTTTTGGGGGCTTTTT
>BLXT01004960.1:614138-624802 GCA_019648995.1 Plakobranchus ocellatus
TTTACAAGACACTTCATCCTACCATTCTGTTACACAAATGGCACTTACTAGACACTTTTCCCTATCAATCTGTTACACACACAGAACTTACTACACACTTATCCCTACCAATCTATTACACAAACAGCATTCATAACACACTCATGTCTCAGCATGACTTACTGGTGCTGGCCATGTAGTCAGGAGCACAGGCTGTTAATCGGTGCAGGGCTTTGGCTGTGAGTTCCCTGATGACACTGCAGACACACACATACACAGAGAAATAGTTAAAGTTGTACATGCAGTCAATGAAACAAATAGTTATAGGGCTAAACTTTCTCTGGTTGTTTGTTCAAAGATGACAAAATGTTACTTTGAAAGTAAAATAGTGAGAGCGATTTTTCTTTTTTTTTTTTTTTTTTTAATCATACTTACAACAGTCAGTTCATACAATAAAGAAATAACACATATTTACCAAAAATAATTTGCTATCATCAGCTTGCCATGAGAATGAAAGACATCTTTGTTTACATGAAACAAGAATATTTACGTTTGTATATCAAACTAGAAAGCTTGTACTTGAAAGATATATGGAGTAATGAATGTAAAACATTCTGAATTTTATTGAAATCTTTAAGAAAATTTTTTTTTGTAAGTAATGGTCAGGAAAAATTGTTTTAATGTTTTTGCTCCTATACTTCAGCAATAAAATCATTATTTAAATGAGAGCCAGTCTGAAGAACAATGATTTTTTTTTTTAAACAATATAGAGCAAATCAAATGCTGTAAAATATTTTTTCTAGTTGTACATGCTTTAAACCCCTTGACTTGTTCAGAAGTTAAGAAGCAAGACCTACCACCTTTGAAATACTTATGGTTACTGTATTTTTGGGGAAAAAAATGATTTTTAGTAATACTGACCTGATGTCTGAGGGGTTACTTCATTGCTCAAAAAAACTCCCAAACAAGTATGAGAAACTAGTTTTCCTGCTACAGTTATAGCTGCTTCATGAGAACAAAAATCTTAAATTTCTCTCCATAACAAACATTTGTTATCATTTCTTGCAATTTAAAGTTAGACTTTAAAGGTACAGCCCGAGTGGCATGTCGAGACAGAGAGGTTACTCACTTGTCCCAGTGAGCAAGTTTCACGTCTGCCAGGTGATTGATGATGCTGGTTGTGTACTCTGGGAAGTTGGCCACAAACACACTGCAAGGGAGACGGAACAAGAACAGCAGTTTGCCTAATTTACATCTCAAACCATGTACAAATCATTAGATTATATAAAATTACAGTCTCCTCTCTTCATCCAGAACAATATTAGACAACAAAAATTTTTTTAAAAATAAAAAGCATCCAAAAAGGTTTAGAATTTGAGGACCTTATTTCTATTTTGAGGAAACTTCATGTGCACCATTCAGATAACTGCTTTTATTTGTTATTCATTTCAGTCTTTTTTTTTTAACCACTTATTTCTTATAAAAAAAAAAAAAACCAACTAACTAAAGTGATTCAAATATAATGTGAGAGAGAATAGTGAATTTTGACTCTTGTTAATCTAAATTTTGTGCTATTATGGAAACGCTTAATGGTTACATGATGGCAAAAAATTCTTTTGGTGGGATTGGAAAAGGTAGGAGGGGGGAGGGGAATGTTGGATATCCTATATGGCTTAAAGTCAATACATAAACACAGATCATATAGGGGGGGGGGAAGGGTATTCAAAGGTCAAAGGTTAGATGCTGTAAACCAACCTGAGCTCGAGGTAACAATGAGGTCGGCTGCCCACAGCGAAGTAATCTACTGTGGTGAGGATGTCAATTCCATGAGGAAATGTACCCTGGCAAAAGTGAATAGAAATTGTATCCAGGCAAGTTCAAATAAGTCCCAATATGAATTTTTTTAAACTATTGATATAGAATTATATATATATAATTCAATTACAAGAACTCTTTCGAAAATATTTTTAAAGAAAAAAATTATATTTCAAAAAATCTTTTATTCTTAATTAAAAGTACTTCAAGTGACATCCAACAGGACCCAAGACTATGATAAAGAATACTGAAAAATGACCATGACATGACAAAAATGGTTAAAGCTAAAAGCTCCCACTTGTTTTACAAAATTACAAAACAAGTGTGACAAAGCACCATGGGGAGATAATCGTAAACTTAATCTAATATAATTTTTAAAGCAAAAACAATAAATCTGATATTTATATTCTATTTTTGGAGGTTTTGGCTTAATTATAGGATGAAATATGAGGACAAAAGAAAAAAATACTGTTTCATCACAATAAATTTTCCATAACTTTACCATTTTTACTGCTATTTTTCTAGACTTAAATTCCTTTTCAATAGAGTTATAGCAAAACTACCAGAAACCTGGCACACTTGTAAACTGTACCTGGCGTCCAACATTCTCTTGAAAAGCTGCTGCAGCCGCTCGCCGCACATTCACCTCTCGGTCAAACACGGAGACAATTATCAAGCAACTGCAACAATACAATGATTTGATTAGAACCTACGTCATCAATGACCACAGGGTTAATTTAATTTATTTTTTTTTATTTTAATTTTCCTGATGAGAATTTTATTTCTTAAAAAGTATTTTAATTATCTGATAATATATATCTGAGATATTTTAAGAAACTTTAGTTTAATGCTAAAAGTATGTTTCAGTCACAAGGTAAGATCTGGGCTCTTAGGCTCCTTAATATGCTTGCTATCACTTCTTACTTGGCAATTTCCTGCACGTAGGGCACCATGACCTTCGGCTCATATGCTCTGGCAAATGCCCAGCAGACGTAGCAAGCTGCGTCACGTACATGGGCACCCACAGAAAAGTTTCCTCTCTTGTCATCATAGGTCAAGGCTTTCATGATCACTGGCACGACTGGAAACAAACAACAATCTTTCAAAAAATAAATTGGTGGGTTTGAAATGTCAACAGTTTTGCAATAGACCTATTGGCTTTTCTTGCTTTCTGTTCTCATTTGTTCAAAACTTAGCTATCTTGAAGGCTTTCCAATGTTGCTTAATGAAGAACAATTTTGATACTCTTCACCAACAAAATCTTTTTTTATTAGATAAGGAAATTGTAAAACAACCAATCCACTAGAGAAAAGGGTGCTTACACAGGTAAGAATCTGACAATTGGCAATTCAATATACAAAAACTGCAAATCAGGGAGGAATAGAGAGCTTGTCCAATGGAGACAAATCGTTTGCCATCAGTCAAAGATAAATGAGACTCACAGACAACGCACAATCTTACCATCCTGTAGACGATCAGGCAGGAGCAGACCTCGGCGACCAAGCTCAGCCAAGGCCAGGCATGCTGCAGGACAAACAGGCATCTCTTCATTTTTTTTTTCAGTAACAATTTACAATGTAAACAACAATAAGGTTCCTATACTAAATAAGAAGAACAATCGAGGCAGAATTACATTTTATTTGTATGTAAAAAAAATAGCAGATGTTTACAATTTGCAAACCTAAAGTCTTCAATTATTTAAAAAATCCTCTCACAGTAACATTTTATAAACATGCCTTAACATAAGCACAAAAAAAAAAACAAAAAAACAAAAAAAAAAGCTGTGACAGCATTTTACTGCTTTTTTCCTACTTTGCTTCAATGGTATTCATAGAATTAGATAGATATTTCAATATGAACGATTTCAGTAGAAAATGACCCATTTCAACAAAATAAGTTGTTTGTTGGTAATTGCTCAACTGAAGATGTATAAAAAAAATAAAAAATATTTAGCAGATATCTAGAGGGTGACAATGTTTTCAAATATCTTGCTTTATTATCATGTACAGTGATTCCCAGAAAATAGCTCACTCCTTGTGGATGGGTCTCAAATAACTTTCTAAAACTTGGTAGAATAGTGAGCTCTCATCAAAGTTTTTTTTTTTTTTTTTCTCTTCTCAAAACTTGAAAACTGTTTTCAAATTTTACACAGACTTTCTCCTAAATTTTGTTTTACAGGCTGCTAAATTCACATCCCCCCCCCCTCCTCCACCAACCTCCATGCCAAGCGCCGTCTGTTTCCTGATAACTGAATAACTCCAGTACAGAACCCACCACATCATCAGCAAGCTCTTTCGGCAGCCGCCCTGTTACACGCCCGATTCTGAACACAACACAACAAAAGTTAGGCAAGGGTAATACCATCTTCATCAATGCATTCATTCAGGTTTACATGTATATTATCATCAAGAATTCTACAATTCCTCACAGCAACTATTCACTATTCAATTCACTCTGCTGAGTTGTTTAATGTTTCTCTTTGACCAACATAATACACAAAGAATGTAGTTATTGGTTTTTTTTTAAGTTCATGTAAACAAAGGAGGCAATTTATATATATATATAATTTGTAAGCTAATATCTCAAAAATGCCAATACAAGAAAAAAAACAAAAAAAACAACAGCAATATTTCTGAGGGCATGTGAAGAAGAGCAGTTCGCACCCTTTAGCACCTGTCCAGCGCACGATTGTTTCTTTGTCTTTCAGACAGACTAGCATGTGTTCTGAAACAGAGGAAAACAAGATAAAAACTTGTGAGATACAAACATAGTTGGTCAAATTTGTTTTGTCTTCTCAGCCCAATAGACAGGAATTTCTTATACGCGTCTAACATATATCATATTAGTGCGTTTAACAATCCTCTGCAATGTTAAATTTTTTCAAGGTTTGATAGATCCTATTTTTGTCAGCTTCTCCTACAGATCTAGATCTATCTTTACATCTACCTATATACTACAATTACAAATGTATTGTTTTCCTAAGGTTTAGAGCTTACTTAGAGCTGCAGTCTAAGACATAGATTTATATCTAGTCAGGATGTAGTCTTAGACTAAGATGTAGATTTAAGATTTAGAGCCTACTAAGAGCTGCAGTCTAAGACATAGCTCTCTATCTAGTCAGGATGTAGTCTTAGACTGAGATGTAGACTTAATCACGATAATAACGCTCAAACTTTTTAAAAATAAAATATCATTGATAGAAGAGCAAAATTAACTTTTTTTCAGACTTGTGTCTCATTGATTAAGTCTCAAGAGAAACAAAACTCTTTCTCTGGCTTGAGTCTAATCAGCATTCACTGTTTGGGTTCATTCTAACCAGAATTGGCTATGTGGATCGATCCTAACAAGAGTACACTCTGTGCAACGATTCTCACCAATGACTTCCTCTATCTCCTCAGGAACATCAGCCACCTCTTCTTCCTCCTCCTCTTTTGGGCTGAGAGAGTTGCTGCCCCCTCCGTGTGTGGCCGAGATTACAGCGCCACCCAGATTTGAGGCAAGCGAACGGCTACCTCTCTGGTACCTGGAGTTAAAATTTGAGACATGGATGTTTTATATTCTGCAATCACTTCTCCAGGATATGTGATCTTGCCCTAGAAGGTTTTTCGTCTTTATAGACTTCTCTCGATCAGATTTCAAAAAAAGATTTCATTAACTCCACATGAGATTAAAAAAAAATACTTCTGCTGTTTGAATGTCAGAAAAAGACTTGGTTTTTCCCAATCACATAAGGACCTGAACACTTGAAGGGTTTGAAGATGTACTATACTTTATGAACACCTGGCAAGGTTAACTCTGTACCCAGTGGGCCCAGTGAATTAACCATTTAGCCCAAGATAAAAAAGTAAAGTGGGTCCCACGCTTATGCTGCATTATGAGATAGTTTGCCATTGCTTTCCACACTGCCTTTACTTTCACCAGGTCTTAAAAGACCTAGCTACCCATTTGGAGCATTGAGAAACTGAAATGGCTGGGACTGTAGCCCAAGATACATTGTAGAAAAAGACCATAGCTTCTTCTTTGATTAAAACTTTTTTTTTCCACAGTAAAGAGCCTTTTTTTTGGAAAGGAAATTCTTTTTACTCTCCAAATTAGGAACTGATATAAACATGTGTGTGAAAAGCTTTCTTAAATAAAAAAAAAAACAAAAAACATTCAAGCAAAGGATAATTAGAGCCAAATAAATTTCCTTTTTCCCTCAAAAAAATCTATACTAGATTTTCAGACTTAAATAAATGAGGAATGTTGAGAGGAAAAAAATGCTTGTGAATATATGAGCGAATGGATCCACCTGGATAAAGCTCAGCATAGGGATTAGAGTCTTTACTTCTATGATACTACTAAAGTTTATCAAAAGATAGAGAGAGGGAAACTACAGCTTGTACCGCCATGGTGCTACTAAAGTTTATTAAAAGAGAGAGAGAAAAATCAGCAGCCTGTACCGCCATGGTGCCACCCTTGACTTGAGGAATGTAAGTCCGAGCCTCTGCAACAGTTTGGCCATCATTTTGCGTATCACGCAGCTGTTACAGTTCTCACAGCTGGAGCCTTTGGTCACTCTCAGGACAACTGGGGCTGTGGACATGATGAGATCAAATTCATAAATGACCAACAGTCACAGAACATAAACATTCCAATCTGCCCTTCTGTAGGTTTATCAATCGCAGAATATAGCACCCCTATCTGTCTGCCTGGCTCACCAAGTCTCTCTTTTTTTATTATTGTCCTCAATCCAGTAACTGTTGAGCCCACTCTATGCGCTATGCACCCTCCCCTCAATCTAGTTTTTCTTCCCTCTAGATTTTTATTTTAAAACCTCTCTATATCTTTTTATGTTTTTGGAAAAAAAAATTTTTTTCTACAGATATATTTCTGAGACATTTTGTGACAGCAACATATGTAGAAAATATAAATAACGCATTTGTCATACTTGTACATTTTTTTCCATTCAATTTTTCTCATAAACTTTGGTAGATTGTGGACATTTTTTATACCAATTAAATACATAATTTGCAGTCTCTAGGAAACATAAAAAAATTTTTCCATAGTGATTTTTCTGAAAACTGTGTTTTGGTGGCGACAGTAAGCATCTGAATTGTATGAATCAAAAATGTTCAGCTAAATTTTTTCATATCATATAAAGGACTGTGACTTTAGCTAATTCTATGAGACTGTTGCACATTTGGTTGTTAGTCCTACATTTTGTAGCCAAGAATGGCTTGAAATAAGTTATTGAAATCTAAGGCTTTATAATACATACAAGGTGGAAATCAAGTTTTGGAAGAGAAGACAGCTAAAAGTTAAGGAAGCAGGAGAGGAAAATACATTTCTAAAGATATAGCCAATGAGATGCAAAAACTTTAATTTCTGCAAGTACATGATGGTTTGGTTTGGTTTTTTGTATTTAGCCAGTCCACAACAAGGTGATCTCAGGCTTTCAAGCCCTCTGTCAGGCCAGGGTGCCAGTGGCGGGGCTTGAACCTGCGACAGAAGGATCCCTGCAGATATCAGGGCAGACTTGCTACCCACTGCGCCACCAATGCCCTAGAAGTACATGATGAACTGAGAAGTTCTCTTGACAAAACCTAAAATAACAACAATAATGAAACTGACCGCAACTGACCTGAGCAAAAGGAGAAAGAAAAATAGATAAAGAAATTGAATGTTGTGACTTCCTTCTGTTGAGATTTCACGATTTGTTGCTGTGATTCTATCAACTGACCGTACTGCAGAAGATCCTCTCTCTTCCCATGTTTGAACAGAAGAGCTAGAGTGGCAAGCACCCCACACAGTTCATTACAGCCAATGATCGTGGTATCTGGGGACATACAACAAACACAACAACCATGCATTTCTTATAAAGTATAGATACTGGTATTCTGATACTTGCTTTAATATGTTACCACAATACTGGACATGTGGATAATTATTACCAAATGTTGAATTATAGATACATATATCCATCAATACCAAAAAAAGATAAAATAGTCATGATGATTATTCCATGAGCCTGGGGACAGCAAAATTATTTTTATTTGTATTTTTTTTTGTCTCAGACAAATGCTCTGCAAAGAAGCCTATAAATGAAAGACTTTCTAATCCTACAAACACATAATTTTATTTTTTTCTTCAATCGCTTTCATTTTTGTAAAACAAAGACATCTTTCTCTGAGGAATAATCTCATAATTTGCCTGTGTTGGGCATTTTTCCCTATTGTAAAAATTAGAAATTACAGGTGGTACTTTGGCTTTGCTTTTTGAAAATGTAATCTATTTTGATTGTGTTTGTAAGTGTGCATATGTGTACGTGTATGCGTATGTGTGTGTCTGGCCTTACAGTCTGCTACACGCAATCTCTGCATCATCCAGTCCAGGCAGGACGGCAGCAATTCTTCCTTGATATCTGGCCGGGTGAGGAAACGTGACATCAGGTAAGCTGCTGCATCTCGAGTCTTGTCATTCACTGATAAATAAGTCTGTGTGAAAACATGGACAAGCTTTTTGAAGTGGAATAAATTACACGAAATGATATGCTAATGTTTTAAGCACGGACAATGCTAAACTGATTTCAATTTTTCAGTGTCTATGTCCTTTATAGTAAAAAAAAAAAAGCAAAGACAAAATCCAAATAATGCTCCCATTTTCATTTTTGGATAAAGTTAGTTATAGACAGAGTAATATTTTTCCCTGTGTCTCTCCAAAGATGCAGCTCTGCCGTAGCTAATGAAACAGCAGTCTATGGACAATACTGCTTCTCAATTGGCTACAGCAGCCCTTTGATGAGCAAAGCATATTTGAGAATTGACCATTTTGGTCACACATGAGACAACTTTGTCCAGCATATGGACTCTGAAGGCAAAAAGGATAGGATGCTTTAGTGGGAGAAATGTACGAGAAATAGTTTCACCAACATCTAATCTCTGCTGTGAGAGAATTTGTAAAGAAATAAGGTCACAAACATCTAATCTATGCTGTGAGAGAAATAATGAAGAAATAGTGTCACAAACATCTAATCTACACTGTGGAAGAATTTATAAAGAAATAGTGTCACAAATATCTAATCTCTGCTGTGGGAGAAATGATGAAGAAATAGTGTCACAAACATATAATCTATGCTGTGGGAGAAATGAAGAACAACACTTGAGGTTGTGAAAAGTGAAAGCTCTGCTAGCTCTGTATAAAGTGCTTTTCTTTTTTTTCCTGAAAGAGTGATGAATTGCGCTGCTAGCCTTCCGTCAAAGAACTGAGCTTGTCCTTAATAGCCAAATGATTACACAACATGATAAAAAAACTTAAGGACAAGTATTTGGATATGAAATGATGAGGCAATGAATGTGCTTGCTTTCATCTCCACTGGGATTCTTTTATATATTATGAAAAAAAAAATTTTTTTAAGGACAGACTAAATGTATTTTTTAAATGAGAATTTCTTGTATACGTACATCACATCTTAAAATCTTTCAACCTTAGATCTTCAACATTGTATGTGACATGACATGTATATATATATATATATATATATATATATATATATATATATATATAGTTACTGGTCATCCATGGATTTGGTCTAACATTCATCCTCCAACATTATTGTAGCCTCATTGTAAGATCTCTTTACAGTTTGTGATGGATGGTGTCAGACCACAACCAAGCACATTCTGTCAGACTGGCAAACATTTTTATCTTTAAAATCAGTTACAATTCAGTTGCAACCCTTGATACATTATTAAACTATCCAGTTTTGCTCGTGGCCTGGTTCTGGTCTACATTGGTTCTCCCCTTACTGATCTCCTCCTTACCTTACAGATGGCCAGGATTCTGTCCTTCACTCTGACCTTTACATTGCCTTCCCCCTGCTGGAAGTCACTGTCTAGTCTGCGCAGGTCAAAAGGGATGAGGCACACAATGGATAACCACAGCAGCAACACGTATCGAGTCTCCCACGTCTGCAGACGAGGAGAGGAAGAAAAACAGTTTAATTTCCACCAGCAGGTGAAGACAAAGACTAAAAGATAAAGAAAATAGCTCAGCTGTAAACAAGGTGGAGGAAAAACAGCTGAATCTAACCCAATAGGGGAAGACAAAAGACTAAAAGAGAAAGAAAATAGCTCAGCTGTAAACAAGGGGGAGGAAAAACAGCTGAACCTAACCCAATAGGGGAAGACAAAAGACTAAAAGAGAAAGAAAATAGCTCAGCCGTAAACAAGGGGGAGGAAAAAAAGCTTAATCTAAGGCAATAGATGAAGACAAACACTAAAAGAGAAAGAAAATGGCTCAGGACAAGATATTCAATGTTGAAAAATCTTCAATATGACAGTTGTATTTTTTACAATAAACCTAAAAATGTTGTACTTTCTTGTCACTACAGACTCAAACTAAGTTTTACAATGGTGTTAAAAAACAGACTGTTTTTGTTCACTCTAATGTTAAAATGTTTCTGGAGAATGGGCCCTTTCTACGGACTTGCATTATAAAACTATTGACTGAAATCATTATGTCACACATGTACTGATATGTATTTGATTATAGATAATATACCCACATATAAGCAAACATAAAAATACGCAGAGTATTGAGAGGAAAGAGAATCTTCAATAAGGTACAGAAAGAGACTTAGTTATTCCAAAACATTATTCACCGCTAGCATAAAAAGAGTCTGAGCTCTACATTATATCGCTCACCTGATGATCACTGGGATCTTGAGTCTCGATGAGAGAAAGCAGCGGTTCCATGTCAGACACCTCGTGTGGCAGCAGACGCACAACTTGCTTAAACCCCCTCATCTGGATATTGCACCCACAAGAAGAGGCATAGATAGGCATATGAAACTGAAGCTTTCGACAACTGAGAGGAAAAACAAGCTGAGA
>BLXT01004960.1:645814-657696 GCA_019648995.1 Plakobranchus ocellatus
GCTTCCTGCGATATAGGCATTCACCCATCAACACTTTGCTATTTGTGCTTTGACAAAATTCGCCACATTAAAATTAAGACATTCGTATGCTGGAACAATTGGAAATGCAAGACAACTCGCGCAAAATATTGCTCATATGTGGGTGCCATTTGATAGGAGCTGTGTGTGAGAGATACCAAACAACATCATTAGGAAGTAAAAAACACCATTCGTGACCGTCAGATGGCATGTCACAAATACCTTGCGCCTCAAAAGGCATTGCGGGCCTTTGACCTTCTTTTCTTTGTGTTGTGATTTTTTGTTGGACATGCCCGAGAAAAGAAATGGCATCAGTTAAAGCTTTTACTGCCTGTTTTGCCTTCGGAGGGGCACTTTTGTCAATTTTCGCCATGTCAGTTATTATTTCTACTGACCTAGCGATGGCTATTGTGGCCTTGGTGATTGTTTTTTGTTGGGATGCCCATATCGTGTCTTTTTTCTTTTGATAATTATTTAATAAAGACCATATGGTTTTGTTGGTTTTCCTTGTCGTGATCGTTTCACAATTCTTTGGCCGCTTATATCTTTGAACTTTCTCCCTCAGCTTTTCATCTTTCATCGGTTCGCTGAGTGACATAGTTATGAAACGTGCCAAGTTTTCCGCAACTGGTGCACCTACCTCTTCGTCTGCCTCATATTCGGCGGACGCTTCTTTGTACCAGTCAGGGGACTCATCGGTGTCATCAATCTCTGACTCGACAGCATCACTACCCGGGGGGTCTGGTTTTTCCACCCGCGGCACTCCTGTGTCAGAGTCATGAGTTGACAATTCCCCTGTCCCGATAGCCTCTAAAATACATTCGTCAACCGATAATTCTTCTTTGGGGTTATCGGAATCTTGTTTCTCTTTGCCTGCCTGTCGGTTCTTTTTCTCTTTCTTCTTACGAGCAGGCGGGGGCAATGGTGAACAGACCGAAGAGGAAGACGGCGAGGAGGACGATTGCTTTCTTTTCTTTCTCATCATAAAATTCATGACACTTTCCATGATCATATTATTTTGCTTAATGATGGTGGTTAATTCGTCCTTTTTTGCGTCTTTCTCGTCCGCTTTCCCTCCTTCACTAAGCAGTATCTCTTCTTCATGGAGAGAAATGCGATCGCTGTCCATCATTATTGATTAATGTATAATTGCAGTTGACAATAAAGACCAAAATGCCAGAAGGCTACCGAAATTTTTGTCCAGAAGTCTCTCAAAATATGCGCCTAGAGGGCTATTAAAGTATTCGCCCAGAAGGCTGTTATATTATTTTCCTAGCAGACTATAGGATTAATTGCCCAAAAGACTGGTATATTATTTGCCTGGAAGGCTGTTATAATGCTTGTCCAAGAAGGCTGTTATACTATATGCCTAGAAGGCTACTGAATTGTTTGCCCTGAAGGCTATGTAGTGAATTGCCCAGAAGGCTATGAAGAAAGTGCCCAAAAGTTGTTATAATATATCCCCCGAATGCTACTAAATGATTTACGAATAAATAAATCGCTATAAAGGCCAGCAGGAAATTATCCTGCTAGCCGCTTCTTTGAGAGATATTTTATCAAATCTCAATTTGATCGTATCGATCCATCTCTCATCTGCTATTATTTCTTTTTCTTCGTCCGTTTCATCGTCATCTCCAAGAGTTGATCCTCCCCCGTCGACATCACTCCCTGATGGTCCTCGAGGATCGTCATCGGACTCTCCATCTGATTCATTCCCTTCATCTATGACATCAGCTTTTGTAGCTCTTCTGATGTATATGCCAGTCTCTGCAGAAGTTCCAAGAATGACAGTTTAGCTGCTATTGGGGCAACGACCGGAAGAGGAGCATCAGAAACTTGAATAGCATTTCTTCCTCTGGAATCTCCGCTTGCAGCCAACAAAGCCATATATAGTATGCATGAAATCCTTTGTTTACTGTAACTGAATAAGGAGATCTTGTAATAAGATTCATGGATCTACAATAAGGTAGATAAGAATCTTCTTTCATAATTTCTTCAGATTCTTTTTCATACATCCTAATCATTTCATTGGCTGATTCAGCATGAAAACAGATCATCATGGATCTGGGAATAGTCAATGAATAGGTCTTGGATACAGAGTTCAATACTGCAAGCATTGTACAATCTTCATACCTCGTCACTATCGTCGCTGCCCGATAATGTTGTTGTTCTTGATCATTGGATATTTGAAGAAACATATCCAAAGCCGCAAGAAGTCTCTTGTAATGCATGGCATGCTGAAAACCCAAATAGGCGGTTCCATCTTCTAAAAGTGACTCTATATCAAATGTACCTTCAGAAAATCCAGGCAAATTAACTAGTCCAGTGATTTTCTGTTTGACAGTGGATTTGTAATTGGTCAAAGAGGAGTCAATTTTGTTGTATCTATATAAGCTCATAAATGCAAAAGCCATTCTGTTTTGATTATCTGGCATTCTTGGATCAGTTGTGGTAACAAGGTTTGTCATTTCATTGGTAGACCAAACTGGTTCAAGAAAACTCAAGAGGACTTATTGTTGTATTTTTTGAAATGATTACCTGATTGAAAAGTTTGAAATCCTCTTTTAAAGTATATGAGAATTTTTTCCTCATCCAAACAGCAAGAAAAACATTAATATTGGAAACTGACTTTGTCCAAGCATTGTTCTGGTCGATAGTTGCTTTGAACTCTGCGAGTTTTTCTTTCCCGTTCCCATCCAAATATACTTGAGGACCCTTTTTGAGATCTTTGTCTATCAAATAATCCGGAGCATGAGGATCTGGTGCCATCCCTATCTGCACAATGCGTGCTTTCCCCCCATTACCTCGAGTATGTTTAATATTGAACATCTTGAAATTTCAGATCAATCTCTTTCTTTAGAAATTAGGTCTTTAGCAATGTTAGTACCTAACACCACCATTCAAAAAACTACTCCACACAGGTCGATAGCCCTTACGCGAGGGACAACAACAGTTACTACAATAACGGTTCTCAAATTGTACCACCATTCCAGTTTCACAAGAGAAACATAAATACGTAGACTGAAGACATCAGTCTGGATAGGCACACAGCCATTTTTCAGTTTCACAAGGGAAACATACATTCGTTGACTTTGACAGTAGTCTGGAAAGGCACACAGCCTCAGGCAATATCATATAACTTCAATCGCCACTTCTCTGCGATTATTCAGTAGGTCCCATGGTAGGGAGATTAAAATATATTATCTCCCAGTCGACGAGTCCGCTATAACTTGTAGCCAGGATCGCCCACACGACTGTTCGGTACAAGTGAGAAAATAGGAGTGTTTTTCCTGCTGCCGAAATCCCGCCGATCTGAAGTTTCCTCCAGCTTGCGCTGTCACGTACCTAACCAACCAATCACAACACACACACACCAAACATCCAACTCTGCTCAGCTAAAATCAAAACATAACTACACTAGTCCCAATGTTTACCAGTCGCCCCCAAAAAATGTTGGCACTAGTGTAGTTATGTTTTGATTTTAGCTGAGCAGAGTTGGATGTTTGGTGTGTGTGTGTGTGTGTTGTGATTGCTTGGATAGGCCACGTGACAACGCAGGCCGGGCAAAACTTCAGACCGGCGGGATTTTTGCTGCAGAGAGAACACTCCTATTTTATTCCTCGTACTGAACAGTCATGAAACGATCCTGATCGCAAGTTGTGGCGGATTCGTTGACTGCAGAGATTATACATTTTAATCTTCTTACCACCTGATTGAATTGCAGCTATTTTTGCATAATCAAACATTGTTATAAGATCATTTTCTTGACCTAATCATGCAACATCTTAGTCTATGTCTCTTTTAGAGCTCCATTTCTCTTGAATAAGCCACTATAACTTGTTTTTCTTTTTGTACCTGTTCATTTATGGATTTTATTCAAATAGATTGTGAACTGTCTCTCTCCAATAAGAAAACAGTTTTTTGTATAATTAATTAACTGTTGTTTTTGTAAAACAATTAGCGCCTGCATTGAAAAAGTTTAATAATTTTTCAACAACAATTAAGACTGTAAAGAATTGTGGGTTTTTTATTTAAATTTTTCAATTTTAAGACATTTTGTTAGCAGCGCATTCTACATTCCTCAACTTCAGACAACGAACCCATTCTCCTAGATTATCACAATACTGGATCCTTTATGAATAAAATATGAAAATGGAAAATCATTCTGGAAAAAAAACCATTTTGAGTATCGTATAAGTTGTGCTGTACATGTGGTGGCAGAGCCCTTTCTCATAAACAAAAGTGGCAGAAACGAAAACCATACAACTGTGTTGAGCACAAAAATGACATTTTACTCTCCTTTAGTCTTGGCATTGCTTCCTGCGATATAGGCATTCACCCATCAACACTTTGCTATTTGTGCTTTGACAAAATTCGCCACATTAAAATTAAGACATTCATATGCTGGAACAATTGGAAATGCAAGACAACTCGTGCAAATTAGTGCTCATATGTGGGTGCCATTTGATAGGAGCTGTGTGTGAGAGATACCAAACAACATCATTAGGAAGTAAAAAATATATATATAGCAAAACCCACAATGACACTTCCAAGATCTGCTCCATCTATCACAGAAACAATAAATACAGATGTATCTCTGCAGCAAAAAGAAAAGTGGCAGCATACTAGTTCAAATGGAAAACAACAACACATTCATAAGACACAAGGAGCACTTACATAACAAGACTCTATGATTCCAGAGATTGAGGTCTGGGTAAAGTTTGACGGTGATCATGGCAAAGACAGTCTAAAGTTTACACTGCATATAGCCAACACAGACAAGCCAAACTCAAGACACAACATGTTCATCATTGCTATTGCTAGAGTCCAAGATATGTATGATAATTTAAAACTATATATGGATATTTTACAAGATTTGAGTTTTTTAGAATGGATGGGAAAATGATGGTTTTGTTCATGTCCGGAGATTATGATTTTTTAACTAAAATATATGGACTGTCAGGTGCACAAGGCACCTCCCCATGTTTGTGGTGTCTTACACCTAAGACCTACATGACTAAGGCTCAACAGAGAGACTTTCCTCTGCATCCTCTGGCAACAATGAGACGAGATTATAGACCTCATAAAAAATATGGACACGGGTTTTAAAATGTTTCACCTTATTGTAAGTGTAACTATTTGCATCTCCAAATGACAAACATAGAACTTGCCATATAGAAGAAGCTACCCATGATATAGATGTACAGTTGAGCCTGCAGCATAAGGATGACTAAAGAGGTGCCTACTCTCAGACTGAGACATTGGCCTAGAGCTGAGGAAATTGAGGAAACAAACTGATTTTTTCCAAGGCTGTATTATTTTGTCAGACATACAAAAAGAGAAATATCTTTACCAAGAAAAATTAGTGGCTGAGAGCAGAAATTGTGTGCTCTTACATTTCAGTCCCTCAGCCCGAGGTCTGAATCCTTTGCTCACAATTAGACAAAATTTTAGATAATACTACAAAATACTACAGCCTCTGTTTTATAACTGCCAGAGTTTACAAAGACCTCACTTATCGTTAAAAAACCCCCACAAGACTCTACACAAAAACAGAGCATTTTAGACACACCCAATTATCTATATGACACATTCACAGACATTCACAATCTAATATCTCACTGGAAACCAGTGGCGCAAGACACTGTACCTCACATTCAGTCATACATCAACATATACACGATTAAATACAGAAAACATTTTAATAACAAAATAATCCCCAAACAACACATTTTAGAAAAACATTGTATTCTATGGATACAATTACAACAGAATGGGTTTTCTATGGCTTTTCATGGAGAGCACTGGGGATGAATTTATTCATGCTTCTGTGGCCAAATTAGAAAGGCGAGGAGCTGTCATTAAAAACAGCCACAAGTTATAATGCAATCACAACACCAGTATCTCCATATGCACAGTCTCTAAAACCACCAGTGAAAAAGAGGGGGGGGAATGTAAATTATTGCACACAAGTATTTAAGTTGTACATATAATATATCCTCATTGCCTGCAATGAGCAAAGCCTTGTATTTATCACTTTTCTTGAGTTCTTAAACTTGTCCCATCATCCAACTTCAATGAATACCTCCTACTGTGCATTGAATCTCAAATAACCTAGGAATGAAAGGCCTCGGGAACTTCTCGTTGAGCAATTTATAAAATTTTATTCTTTTGCATTTAATGATTTATCTCTACATTTTTTGTGTAGATTGGCAATATATATGTTTATATGTTTATGATTGTAAACTTCAACTTTTCACTCTGGTTATATAAATTGTATGCTACCTTTACAGCTCTACACCTTTTTTCTTTATTCTCATTACATTTCTGTTTTGTCTTTAGCCTTTAATATGACTTTGTTTTATTATGTATTCAAATCACACCACATAAAAATCTGATTGAAGCTTTTAAAAAAATTATTAAGAGTTTTAAAAATATAAATAGTAATAAGGGGCTTCCCCATGGCCTATTGTGCATGATCTGTGATGGGGTAATAAGTGGGTCGAGTTATGGAGCAAGCTACTCAAGGCACTCTGGAACTAACGTAGCACTTGTTAACAGCCGTGATGGAATTGAAACAAGCTCGGCATTATTGCTAAATCTGAGAATGAAACCATAAACAAAAACTTAATGTGTAAATGCACTAAGGATTTCAAAAACCAAATGCTCCAAACACTATTTCGAAGTGATACAACATGCATCAAATAAACATGATTTTTTAAGTGATACAACATGTAACAAATAAACATGATTTTTGAAGTGATACAAATGTAACAAATAAACATGACTTTTGAAGTGATACAAAGGTAACAAATAAACATGACTTTTGAAGTGATACAAATGTAACAAGGTAATATATGTTTTTGAATTGATGCAAAATATATCAAACATGTTTTTTGAAGGGATACAAAATGTAACAAACAAACATATTTTTGAAGTGACACAAAATGTAACATTAACAAATAAATGTGTTTTTGAAGTGATATAAAATGTAACAAACAAACATGTTTTTGAAGTTATATAAAATGTAATGAACATATTTCTGAAGTGATACAAAATATTATAAATTAAAATGCTTTTCTTTTAAAACACAGATTTCATACTTATTAACTTGTATACATCCAACAGCCTTAATCTCAGCCTAAAGCCTCCACAAGAATTATTATGGTTTTCTCCAAAACTCGAAAGATTCACCTTCAAGCATCTTTTTTTTTTTCTTTTTTTAAAACCCTAATAGTAATAGAAGAAGAAAATCTTCAAGATAAATTAAAATGGGCTTTCATCAAACTTTCTGTGACAAAACTGTTTTTCTTTGCCAACATGCAACTCCTGAAGCTGGGTGCAAAACAGATATTATCTATAGTATTAGTAACACTGCCTACAATTTAGAGAAGGCTATTAGGATCACTCAAAATTGCTTATCGCAGCCATCTAGCTTGTTATCAAGGAAAACAATAAAATGAAATAATAAAAAAAGTAGACCTATATTTTATCGACAATGATATAAAAGTGTCTCAAGTTCTGCTGCTTTAAAAGTGGAATCAGATTAAAAAGACATTATGAATAAAAAACCTATTCCCATTTTGTGTCAAGAAGTTTACCTGAAGAGGGATCTCACAATCGTGTAGATAAAAGTACATTAGGTTTGGGGGGTCGGGGGAGAGAAGCCTGCAAAACGGATTAAATAATTCATTGAAGACAGAAGTAATGTATTTACTCTATGTACATTTTCCAGTTTTCTTCTAGGAACCCTCACATTGACAATTCTTCTTCTGACTCAGTAAACAGTGTACCCAGAATTCAATGCAAAACACTCTTCCTGCCTTTTGCTTGAGGAAGGACAAATCATTATACATACAGCCCAATGACAGAGGTGTGTGTATGCAAACGAGTCTCAAAAAGCTCAAATTTTGGCTGTTCCTTGTAAATGAAAACTCATCACTTTGTGTATTAGCATTGGTACAGCTACTGAAAAAGAGTGATTATGCCTCGATTCTGACTCATCAAAATATGGCAAATGACATGTGATTCCCCAGCATGTATCTAGAGTAGACACTGACATCCTGGTATTTTGTCCCTATTGCAAGGTTCTTTATAAATAGAAATTATTTTCCAAACATATAACCTAAGATATCATGTCATAAGACAAGGGTAAAAAAGGAGACGTGTACAAAAAAATAACGCCTTTGGTTGCAAACTCCCATGAATGTATCTGAATCATGTCTAAGAAGATGAAGGGAACAAACACTTATGTGATTTTAAGCCTCAAGTCAAGCTAATTTTGGTCGATTTTACATCAGCTAATGTTGGGGCCTGCTTTGATCATGCTGGTCGATCAAACGCTGTAGGGTCAATGCTAGACTCTACACTGTGCCTGGCGTGCAAGCACAAGTGGTTGCCGATGGGTGGTCTGACCACTCACAGTCAGGGCAGCAGTAAGAGAAATTGTGAAGGCTGGCGAGGGGGAGGGAGACTCTACCATCCCTGGCGTGCAAGCACAGGTGGTGGTGGACCACGGGGTCAGGGCAGCAGTAAGAGAAATTGTGAGGCCTGGCAAGGGGCAGAAAGACTCTACCATGCCTGGCGTGCAAGCACAGGTGGTGGTGGTGAACCATGGGGTCAGGGCAGCAGAAAGAGAAATTGTGAGGCCTGGCAAGGGGCAGAAAGACTCTACCATGCCTGGCGTGCAAGCACAGGTGGTGGTGGTGGACCACGGGGTCAGGGCAGCAGAAAGAGAAATTGTGAGGCCAGGCGATGGGGAGGGAGACTCTACGGTGCCTGGCATGCAACTTTGCAAGCATATGTAGTGGCGGAAGGGAAGGCTGGTCACTCGCAGTCAGGGCAGCAGTAAAAGAAATTGTGAAGGCTGGCGAGAGGAAGGGAGCTTCTGGCCTGTATTACCGGCAGTACAAAGATGACCCTAAAGTAAGTAAATATCTCTTGAGTAACAAAATTGTATGCAAAGAATGTTGTCTCTCTTTTCTGTGTGTGTGAATATTATTTTTCTCGTTTTTTTTTCCAATAAGAAAAAAGAAATAAACATCATGCACCTCTCTCTCTCTCTGTACAGGGATGACAAGTTTGATGTTGAGACAAGAAAGCCTGAGATTGTAAGGTTTGACAATACCACAAAAGGACGTGTAGACAGTATGGACCAGATGGTATCACTCACTAACACAAACCAAGAGAAAAACAATCAGATCCATGCCAGTGCTGCTCTTTCACAGCATCTTAGATCTTGCATCCATAGCAGCGCTTGTCTGCTGCAAAACACACCCTATACACAAATACAGAATACATCATCACTTAGAACATCAACATCATCCTCATATTCGTCAGCAACAAAAAAAATGCAGCCTATGCCTCAGGTCAAAGAAAGATATCAAATTATCAAAAGAAGACCTTCCCTCAACAAAAAAAACCGAACACTTTTCGACCTGCCCCCACAGAAGAAAACACCCACTGCTTAACACGAATCCCCCACAATAGCAGCTGTAGCAACAAAAAATCTGTTTAATTTTTCGCCTTCATTTTTTTCATTTGTATGTGTGTGTGTGCCTGTGTGTGTGTAATATTTATATATATGCACTTGTTGTAGTTTTTTATTCTTTTCATGTATTATTGTTATCATCATTATTATTATTATTCTCACGATAATAATTATTAACCAGACACTGCCAAAAAAGAAAAGATTAGAGAGCAGCAGAAAAAAGAGAGCAACAAGCGGAATAAACGTCCTACTCAATCCAACTTATTCTACAGTCTACACCCTGACGACATCAGCAAAGGATTGAAACAACATTGTAGGTGTTTTAATGCACGAAATGAATGTCTAGGTGAGAAAAATTTGTTGTTTATTTACCAACCTTTATGCATACAAACCCGAAGCTACCAGGTACAATAAGGCTCAACTCAAAGGACTATCCACCAGATCTATCTAAAAAAAAATTGCTATCAGTGAGTCCATCTTTCAGAGGAAAAGACCAATGCTGATGGCCGCCTTCTCTAAAAAAAAGTCAGAAGCAGCCAGTTGTCATGCTAAGCACTGCCTATTAAGCAGCTGTCCAAAAAAAACCCCATCAGAGGCAAGCAGCAAACAAAGCTAGAGGTTGTCTTTGATTATAACATGAACCATGAATACTGGGGGGGCATTGACATGTCTGACAAAAATCATCTATTATCACTACATGGAAGCTAGACCTATCCAAAGATACTGGAAGAAGCTTTTCTTCAATTTGGTGGATTATTTCCCCACTGTACTCTCCTATTCTGCACACACAAAGGCAGAACTGATGTATTGTATATATCTGTACTTGAATATTTTGCGAGTTTCAGCACAACCAGCTTGCCCATGACTTCATCATCTGCCAGCACCAAATGCCATGGTGTCCACCCACTGCTTCATCCTTTTCAATTGATGATTGAAAACATATTATGTCTGCAGTGATAGAACTAATCCTGGGGAAGAAAAAGTTCACAACTTCTGAGGCCCTCTTCGTGAGATTGTCTGCTATAAACTTTGCAAGGCTCAAGGATTGTTATAATGTTAGGCCTTTATTCTTTAGCATTTTGTCTTGACTTTTCTGAAAACTTTGGGTTTTTACATCCAAATTTGCAAGTATAAGAAGTGTGTGAAAATTGTGTTGATCTAGCTTTTAAGATGATTTTTAAAAGAATACTAATTTATTTTTGTTGATTAATTACAAGATAAATCATGGTTACATTTTTTTTTTCATCTCTATCTTATTAAAAAATAGTTTTCTTTCATTTGAAAGTGATTGATTCTTGTTGTCACATTTTTTAAGCGCACTAATCACACCATATAATGTACACCTATTAAAATTCTAGGTATTACATAAACCTACTTCTAGTTTGCTAAATGGATTACACTAAAGAACGCCACAGGAATATTTTGAATGAACTATGCTGAATTTGTAGAGAGCTGCTTATGACAGCCAAACAGAAAAAAAATAATCAAAGGAAATATTTACGCTCATCTTATGACTGTGATATTTTATTTATTTATGGTTTTGACATGAAAAACGATGACGAGACACACATTCTGAATATATGTGCAATAAGTTTTATTTTCAGTTGAAAAATATTAAAAAACGACACAGTGCACCTTCACTTTTGAAAG
This sequence comes from Plakobranchus ocellatus, assembly GCA_019648995.1. NCBI lineage: Eukaryota > Metazoa > Mollusca > Gastropoda > Plakobranchidae > Plakobranchus > Plakobranchus ocellatus. The sequence continues at coordinate 656,973 of BLXT01004960.1, forward strand.
TGTGAGCGACTTATGAACAGCATAAGGACAAATGGTGTCCCTTTGATCAAACCTTGAGTAGGGATCAATGTGCATCATGTAAACATCAGGCAACTCTCACAAAAGGATGCTTGAGAAGGCAAAGTTTGTGCTAAGCAACATTCAACAATAAAAACACCACACAAACCACACACCCGTCATCGTGTGACAGACTGCATTCAATGATAAAAACACCACACAAACCACGCACCCGTCATCGTGTGACAGACTGCATTCATAAATAAAAACATCACATAAACCACACACCCTTCATCATGTGACAGACTGCATTCATCAATAAAAACACCACACAAACCACACACCCGTCATCGTGTGACAGACTGCATTCATCAATAAAAACACCACACAAACCCCACACCCGTCATCGTGTGAAAGACTGCATTCATCAATAAAAACGCCACACAAACCCCACACCCGTCATTGTGTGACAAACTGCATTCATCAATGAAAACGCCACACAAACCACGCACCCGTCATCGTGTGACAGAGTGCATTCAACAATAAAAACACCACACAAACCCCACACCCGTCATCGTGTGACAGACTGCATTCATCAATAAAAACGCCACACAAACCCCACACCCGTCATCGTGTGAAAGACTGCATTAATCAATAAAAATACCACACAAACCCCACACCCGTCATCGTGTGACAGACTGCATTCAACAATAAAAATACCACACAA
>BLXT01004960.1:657714-668569 GCA_019648995.1 Plakobranchus ocellatus
AAACCACACACCCGTCATCGTGTGACAGAGTGCATTCAACAATAAAAATACCACACAAACCCCACACCCGTCATCATGTGACAGACTGCATTCAACAATAAAAATACCACACAAACCCCACACCCGTCATCAGGTGACAGACTGCATTCAACAATAAAAACGCCACACAAACCACACACCCGTCATCGTGTGACAGACTGCATTCATCAATAAAAACGCCACACAAACCCCACACCCGTCATCGTGTGACAGACTGCATTCAACAATAAAAACGCCACACAAACCCCACACCCGTCATTGTGTGACAGACTGGGAGAGCAGAGCAACAGTACAACCGCCAGGCAGACATGAAAACGATATCGGCCCGATCACCAACAGCAATTATGTACCAATGACAGACACAGCAAGATTACATGAGTAGCAATGTATCACAGAAACAAGCATGACAATTATAGACCAATTACAGCAACTGACACACAGTATCTCATCTCATTTCTCATGCAAAAGAGCTTCAACCTAAAATAGGCCCCATTACATCATCATTGGACACAGTCTTAACCAAACACAGAATAACACCACAGGCATATCATAGTAGATCATTCGTAGGGAACCATTGCCACAATTATCTTCAGTCAGCAGTATACACAGACCTCACCCAGACAACTGTCATAAAAACACAACAATGCACAAGTAGTCCCATGATAATAGAAAAGCTTGCACCCTCCAGTTACTCTTTGATAATCTCAACAATGCATTGATTCAGCACAGTGCATAGAGCCATCTCGCACACAAAATCCATCGCATCTAATTCACTTCCAGGAATAGAAATTGCAATAGACACCTATATGGCCATATATAGAAGAATGTTTCCACGTTAAATCATACCCAAGCAACATCTACTAGAAAAACACTGCATTCCACACATAAAACAACATTTGTTTGGACTCGGACTATTAGGAGAGCAGGGGACTGAGAACAGTCACCAGATGATTGGACTGCTTGAGACAAGAGTGAGAGGAATAAAAAATGACATGCCTAAGTTAAAATTCAATCATCGCATCTGCTGCAAGTGGCCCCTGCTCTCAGAGATTCTGTATAAAGCAGTAATGATAATATATATTTACTTGCTTGTGATAAGATCTGTGTATTATTTTACTGCAATACACGATTGGCTTCAGTATTTATTCAACATTTGTTTTCCTGTGATAAGATGTGCGTTCCTCATGCCTGTGTATCTGTATTGATTTCATAAAGTTGAGAAATAATCTAGAAAAAAGTCACTGTTGTACAGTTATTTTCCTTCTGTGTGGAGTATGCCTGGGATATTTACCATGGATATGGATTTAACGGGGTCTAACTTGGAAAGTAAAAACTAAAAGAGAAACAGGAAAAAACTATCCGTGAGTGTTAAAGTAAGATGTCTTACATTTGGCACAAGTTGAATCAAATTCGTCCCATTAACTTATTAGCAGACGTTTGTCTAAAAACAGAAAAAGTATGCCAACTTGCAAGGGCTATAGCTTTGAAAGTATTCATGATAGAAGTCTTGTCAAAAATGGTGCAAAATGTTGGCTTATTGATCACTTAGTTAATCAAACATGAATCTTAAAATTTAACTGCGAGTTTACTACATGGCCCACAAGTGACTTGTTAACTGACCTTTGCTTGACCTAGATTAAGTCAACCCTGGTGTGGGCTAGCCCGCAGACTTAAACGAAGAGTGAGGGATGCTTTGAAATATTTTCAACGAATGTTTTCTGATCTTGGAGTTTTTAGTTTCAGAGAAGCGCATCCCTGCCTGCAAAGCAAGGTCCCTTGACCAGAAGATGCACAAAGCGCACTTGCAGCTGAAGATAAAAACATGCTTTAAAAAAAAAAAAGATGAAAAAAAAAAACCAAGTGGAAAAACCTGTAACACCTGTTCTTGATTGAGACGGGAGACTTAATGACAAAGGAATTAGACTGGAATGGTTATACAATTAGTCATGTCTGGATTGATTGATGGCATAGACAAAGAGATCTTCCAAAAAAGTCCTGATGAACACATAATCAATACTGATGAAGCTGGCCTTGATTACAAATGCCTGTGGAACAAGACATTGGCCAGGAATGTTAAAATTTGTATAGGACAAAAAAACCTGAAGGAGCGACTGTCCATTTTATTTGCTACAGACATGAATGGAGGCAAAAGTGAGAAAGCATGGCAGCTAGTGCTTCCTCAAAACCATCCGCACACCAACAATCACTTACACTTTTACAGAAAAGCTGTCAAGACATTGTGGATAACAGGATCAATTTTTGAAGTATAGATTCACAAACTGGGCAGAGAGTTTCTCCTGGAAGGAAGAAGTGTTGCACCGCACTGTCTATCTTCACTTGACAGAACAGTAAAACTGGTCTTCTTGCGAGTCAATACAACTAGCATATAGCAGCCATGTTATCAGGGCGTGAGTCGTTACTTAGAAAGGAACAAGGCCTATAGACAGAAATATCAAAGCTATTATTGTGTCAGAGAGTGGCAGTTCTAACAGCCACTCTAAGCTGACAGTTCTGACAAAATCAGCTTCTCCTTTTGCCTTCTGTAATGATGTCAAAACATGAGTCAATTTCCGAGTTGTTCACACAAACAATCTTTACAATGGTAGTGGAAAGTAGGTCAGAGAGAGATGACAGGGTTAATGGGGAACTGGCAATGCTATCCCCTGAAATCAAGGCATGCTTCCTACCTTGTAATCAAATATTACAGGAATACTCACAATGGATGACAATGTTGAGGAGACTGATCATCAACCTCACAGAAATAGCTACAAATACAACTGAACTGGAGTATGCAGGAGAAGTAGATGATGACTGCTTAGGGGAAAGGAGAGGAGATGAGGTTATTATAACCAACAGGACAGCTGAAGCAGCCTTCAGATCTTTAGATTAATCTGTTTTGACATCAGCGTGAAGGAGCGAGTGATACTCAGTGCATTTATCAACAACTAAAAGCCCAATGAACAGGATAATTGTTTCATATAAGAAACAAGCCACTAGTCCAATTTTCATCAAGCCAGTAGGGAGTAGCAAAACAAAGACAATCATTAGGTGCAATTCCCTCAAGCCTATGGACAAGCGTCGATTTGGTTTGGTTTTATATATATAGCCAGTCCACTACATGGCGATCTCAGGCTGTTAGGCCCTCCTTAAGGCCAGGGCATTAGTGGTGACAAGTATCGGAAGGAAGGGGCTTCCGGTGTATAGTAAAACGGCTTCTCCATCCTCATCCCTTTCCCATTTGTTTCATTTCTGTAGTATGTCTAGTACATTTTTTTTCCTCTTTCAATAATCCTTTAACAAAATATAAGCATCATTGCCCATGGGTTAAATCAGAGATTGAGACAATTTTCACCGCAAATTTTTATTGATATATTGTGTCTCTTGCTTTGGTTTGGCTGGAAGAAGAATCAAAAGGAAATCAATTATTTGCTAAAAAAAACTAACATCACAAAAATTTTGCAGTTTATCAAGATTTGGAAATTATATAAGCCAAATGGCTTTAAGCCTTCAAGAAGTACAAGAATTTATAAATTACTCCCTGCCTTTACCACACTATATAGGGTATACACTGTTACACATGTTCTGCCTTTTCTGAACACTTTTTGGGTTCAATGACTGTTTGGCCCTCTATTGAGCATGGAAATCACATTTTTGTCGAGAGAATCCTCTTATATCGGTGCAATGTTTACTAAAAGCATCCATCTTTATGCTGCCAAAATGGTGTAACACAATACATATACTGGAGTACAGCTGGTTTCTATCAGGCTTTGATCTAGTTTGGAGGCCGTCCATAAACCTCTTGCCTTTTTTCGTCATGCAACAAAATTACAGAATTTACCCAGACTTTTTCCGTTCTCAGTGTTGAGAGTGAGAGTGGGAGTGGGAGAGTTAAGATTTGTGGTAAACCTCCACTCTCACTATGACACAGCATCATGTCTCCTTCTCGTCTTGTCAAACTCTCCGTCTTACGATGCCAATGGACATATTCATGCCTGCGACTGAAGGTTTGGATCACCTGAACTCATTTCCTCAACAAAGAAAAAACCATCAATGATATCAGGCCCAGAAAAAGGATTTGTCTTTGTGCCTCCTGGTAATAATCTCAGTCTATGTGTTGATGTTCCTGCCACAGCACTTTCAGCCTTGCGATGAAACCTTGGCCATACTGACTCTGGACAAAACCGTAGGCTGTGCATGTGGCCACAAACACCCAGGCAAGCCACAGCAGCCAGTCACGACCTTGCCTCACCACGCACGGCAGTGGACCCACAAAGTCAAGCGGTTCTAGCAGAACAAACTTGCGTGGTTCTAAACCTGTAATAGATATAGAACAAAATAGGGCAGATGTTGACAAGCTCAACCAATTGACAAACAACAAACGCGCCTTAAGACATGTCTTTAGGAGTGCCATGGTTCTTGGAACTCTTTTGAGCAAAAATATTTCTAAGCTTGTTTTCCACTTCTTACTTACATCAATCTAGTTTACTCAACATACACCGTACCTATCTAGTTTTCATCACTACAAAGCTCATAAATTGCAATTGAAAGGATATCTAGGGTTAAGTTTCGAAATGCTTTCTGTGGTTAAGTTGGACTGGCCTACCGACTTGGCAACATATTTTGAAAAAATATGCAGTGAGCAAAAAGCTTTCAAACATTCTTACACTCACACACACAAGAAAAATCTATTATATCCTCCATTTTTTTTAAAGGTTATAACAAGAGTAACCTCAATGGATCACCAGCCACTTTTTAGCAAAGCCAACACTAGCCATGCTATCTGAGAAAATTGACAGTTATTTTGAATAACAAATCAGCTTTTTACTCGCTAAGAATGAGATGCTTTTTACCTGCTTTTTCAAGCAAGCTTTGATAAGCTTGCTAAACTGGAAAAATCTCCTCATTTGAGAGAACCAAAATGTGCCTTAACAACAATGTAAAATAGAATCCATACTTAACAAATAAAAATTTATGCTCACGATAGATGTTTAAGCATCTTACTTTTCCGGAGAGGAAAAAGAATTCTTTGTTCAGTTAAGGAAAAAGTGACTCTTTCCAAATCCGTTGAGAAAACCCCAGCATCCAGAAGCCAAAAGTGTTCTGATTGGTTTTTAATCTGACTGTCCTAACTGATTCCAAATTTAGAAATCTGCAGCATTGATAGCAATACAAAGTGACTTTTACTTCATTCAGGGTTTAAGTGGGAACCTGTAAATATCTTGAAAACTTAGTCATGAGCAAGAACAATCTATCTAGTATTCATAAGCAAAATGAGTGTAAAAGATGCTTTGTAGCAATACTGCAAGAGCTTATTTCTATTATTTTTTTTTTTGTGGTTAAACTTTACAGCCACACTCTGATGTAGCAGGAAAAAAAGCTTATAATTATTTTTTATATTTAACATTTTTCTGAAATACGATTTGTGTTTTAATGGCTCTTGAACTTTAAGCTTACCTGTATTGTTGGTCACAAACTGTGTGAACTTGTCCAGGATACGGCTTGTGTGGTTAAACCGAACGGCAGATCTTGCATGGAAGAGCATTATGTTGGGAACAGCAACTGTCCCAAATCTTGCGTTCAAGCTGAGGAGGCAACCGATAATTTTTAAAAACAAAATAGGTGCAAGTAAAACAAAAAAACAAAAAATTTATATGAATAATTAATTAATACAAATTTTTTTTCCTCACTTGTAAACTTTGGTGTCTTGAAGCCCTGGGATAAAAGCCTGATAGAAACTCTACTTGTTTGTCTTCTTTTGTGTAAAGGTTTCCAACTGTTAAGTCATTTGTCAGTAGTTGATACAAAGAGTAGCCATGGTCATTTAACTTGAGCTTCAAACTCTGTCAGCAAAAAATCAAATGCATGCACCAATGGTTTCATGTAATAGAAACCTCCTCGCAACCAGCCAAAGCCGGCCCCTGCAACACAACGTTCCTGAGAGTCTTAGGTACTGATTGTAAAAAAATGACAAGTTTTCGCTTTGGCAAAGTTGTTCCCACATTCTTTACTCCTTTACTTAACTTGTACATTTCTTATGTGTTTCTACAAGAGAGACGTTAATTTTTCATTAAATTTTTACAAAATTAAATATCTATGATGTTTCATTTTTGTCAGGTGGGGAAAAGTCAATTTAGGGAAAAAAAAAAAAAAAAGCAACTGATTTAGAAGAGTTCATTCATGCACATTGGACTTATCTATTTGTTAATTGCTGAAAGGTTAATGACATTATCTGCAAGAGAAATATTCTATATATACTGACTAGCTGAAGTGTGACGTGTCAACAGCCAGTATGTCCAACTGTGGGAAAGCCCTCGCCAGCGCATTGTAGTGTGGAGCTGTCTGGGCACAGAAATGACACCATGGAGCGTAGAACATGACCAAAACACAAGCCGAGAGTTTCTGACTTTTGCTTAAACTTAGGATATCTAACAGTTCCGTGCTGTTGACAATCTTCACCTGAGGATGCAGCAAATCAGAACAGAAGAGAGGAGAAATTGATAATTCGGAATACCAGAGTATGTAAATGTGTGCCATTGAGGTACAGCACCACAAATTAGGTTTTGGCTATTAATTATTGATAAAGATTGAAATATATATAAAGTAGTAAGATAACACACATTATGGGGCCATCATTTGTAAATGAAATGATGGCCCCATTTCATCATTGCCTTCCATACAAACTAAATTTCATTTAAAAAGTTCAGGCCTTGCCTGATGCTGAAGCCTCATAATGAATGATTAAATATCTAGCCTGCTTCCAGTAGGCTAATTACGTCTCAAAGTAAAGTCTTAAATTACATATGAATGGGTTTGCTAATTAAACACAGGGTTTTTTGTTGGCTTTCAAACAGCAACAATTGCAGAGAGTAAAAAAATTAGTTAGCTCAATAATGATTATCTAATATCTGTTGAAATCTAGAATTTTGAACTGATTCTAAATACGCTTCCCCTGAAACATTATTTGCTATGGTCGAAAAGCTCTTAGAATCAAAAAACTTTCCTCATTGAAAATCATTTTGTTTGTGATCTCAGATTTGAACAATGATTTTATTTTCAAAACATCAATATGTTAAAAAAAATTCGAACAGAAAGAAAAAAAAAAAAAAGAGATTTACATGTATATCAACAGTGTTTTCCATTGAATTGCACACCAATTCATAGCTGCTTGTTTCCTTACCTTCCCAACATTTTCTGCTGTAACATTTTTGGTAGAACACTGAAACCTTGTCCTCTTCACTGAGTCTGTAATATTTGCTGTGCTGTTGGAATCTTTGATGCCCTCCTCGTCGCTCAACACAGAGCTCTGATTGTTCCACTCTGAGCTGTTGGCAGATGTGTCCTGACTTGCACTTTCTTCCACAAACTCGGACAGAAAGGAGTACACCAACGATTTAAATGTAGAAAACAGGGATATGTGCAAGAATGGGAAAATCTTCCGCTTAGAACTGTTGGGTTCTGTATCTGAATTGGGATCAGAACTAGTGGTAGTTAATTTTTTCTTTCTCGTCATTCCAATAACCTGCAAGTGTGGAGATTCTGAATCTTCCTCCGAATCCACACCATTGCCTGCAGTGTCCAGCAAGTCTGATTCATCTGATACAGACTCTCCATGTTTCCCCTGCTCGCTGGTTTGACTCACCACACCAAAAACATTTGATTCTGGAGATTTATCTTTGCCATTCTGATCATCATCTGCATGTGCTAGATGTTCTGATGCCTCTGCTAGAGAGGGGCTGATACCACTGGCCCCTGTGGCTTGGCAAGGTTCACCACTGCCAGTAGCAGTACCAGAACACGAAGCTTCATCATCTGCTCTAGGCGCAACTGTATCAACCACTGGATCAGGTTGTGCAACAGAAAATGTCACTGTCCATACACACAGTTGCACAATCAATAACATCCAGGTTGTGGATACCATCCTCATTTTCTATTGCTGAGGAACCAAAAATAAGGAAGAATGAAGGATTGAGAAAATTTAGCTTTTATATTATACACCTTGCACTTTAAAAAAAAGACTGTTTGTATGTTGTTGGTTTTTTTTTTTTCCGCTTTTTTTTTTTTTATTCCATTAACCTTTGATGTTATGGAATGGCTTCATATATTTTACATTATTTGATGTCAAATTGATCGAATTTGACCCTTCCATGCTACAAACACAGTTAGCATATGAGAGAAAAAGTGCAAGTTCTAAAACTAAAGCTTGCCACAAAGCTGGAGTAATCAGGGTGAAATGCCGAGTTGAGCATTTTAGGAAGCTGTACGAAAATACACATTACGCAAAACAAAATATGGCCACAATGAGGTCCCAATTTTTTTTCAGCTTAGGACCTCTTAGGGCCTTACTCAAAATCAAATGGAGCAAGTGCTGATGTTGATTGTGAAAATTGGACCCCACATGTACATCTGTGTAATCGATAGGATACTTTGTAAGTACAAACATAGGCTTTCATACATATTTATAAAAAGAACATATTTTATTTTTGATTGAGGTTGATTTTAATAACATTGTCCAAAAGAATATTATTATAAATTAGATTTATACAGAGCCCTATAAAATAAAATTCTTCTCATATAAAAAGAACATATTTTATTTTTAATTGATGTTGATTTTAATATTAACACTGTCCAATTAATTAGGGCTCTATATAAACCTCATTGGCTTATAAATGAACTCTAGGAATAGCTTTAGATCCTATTGAATTTTTGGGTTTTTTGCTAACACTACAACCTCTATTACTTTTACAAAATCTGTACACTTTTAATTCTATAGGCCTACAGAAAAAACAATTGGGGGCCAAGACTTCCCTTTGATGACACAAGACTTATCTCGATGGATGCTAGGGTGCTTACCTTCTTATCTTGTTATAGCAGAACCATTAAATAATATAAAAACAGTACAAATTTCCTTCCTATCTCTTGCATTTGTAATTATATTTAAAAATTATCTCTGGGATCGTGATTCATGATCAATACTTCAGCTGCCATTTTCCGAAAGAGTAAATGATAAAGTGTTTCTTATTTTCAAAACTTGGAGGCAAAATTAATTTTGCTATTACGATGGTAATAAACAATTTTCAAAATTGTCTGCTCTTATAGCCCAAATGACTTTCATTTCATTTTCAAATATTATTATAAAATATAAATCTAAAATCACAATGATCCTAAAAAAATTACAAAGCATTTTTAAGGGGTTGGGATTACTGGTTTGTACCATACAATTGGGTTAATAGTTTTTAAACAGTCATGGTCTAGATCTAATTCACAAGGTTTATTACATTTACAACTAATTTAACTTCATGTTAACAAAGTCCAAACATAGACAAAAGTACACGAATAAACAGGCCAGAACTAGATCTAGATCTAAATCTTATTTAAAAGTTATAAGGTAAAATTCATTAAAAAGCAAAGACACGTAGAAATATTATATTTTTATCACAAAACTTTCTGATAAAGTGATATTGTAGTTTAGATCTAGATCTAGTACTCTAGAATTAGGAAATCTCCCAACTGTCAGACAATACAAGTTAAAGCCGGCTCCTGCCATAGTCACAGATAAAGGTAGTCAGAAACCCATAGATAGGTACAGACCTAGAGGATCAGGTTGTGCAACAGAGATAAAAGAGAAGTGTGAAAGGGGGATAGATTTTTTCCTCATTTTTTTGGAGAGAAATGCAACTTTATATTCCTCTTCGCTTTGTGTCAGAAGAAAGCAGAAATCTTACCAATTTCGGGCCTACTCAAGGCAAGCATTATAACTATATTGCAACGGTCAAAATTCAAAAGTTATAAGACTAATGATCAGTTTAAATCAAAAATCCGAAATCTTTCTAATTTCGGGCCTACTCAAGGCAAATGTTGGGCCTAAAATATGTTGTAACACTAACAGCCAAAATTTCCAGTTGTAGATAGACTAGTAATCAGTCCAACAAGAATTCGTACATTTCTTAACGAATATTTTGTAATATGTAGATTCTATACGACTGTAAGGTCGTACATTAGATCTAAATTTAGAATCTAGTATCTAGATCTAGATCTAGTCTAGATAGCAGATTTATAGGCCTAAAAACATGACGTGTACGGTACCTGGAATAGTGGAAATTCTCTGGACTTGGCGGTGTTCATGCAATAAACTTAAATTTTAGATAAGATACCAGTATCTATTCAACTTATTATTGTAAGGCTAGATTCTAGCACTAGGTTAGATCTAAGCTCATATAGACGTCTAGTAGCATGACTATTTCTCTATCCTGTACCGCTACGCTAAGTTCAATCAACGGTTTTGATCGATTTACGATCACTGTGATTTCTTTTCTCTGAGAATCGCTTCCCCTGAAACCAAAGGGAGGCTATTCCCACATTTAGAATGGCCTAATAGGAAAAGAGTACAGGTTCTCATTGTGCTGGGCAATAATATTATAAGCCCATCGATTGCGCGTATAGCCCATAAGTCGGTGGTATAGCCACGATCAATCGAGAGTGTCTGTGTATCTATACAGCTTCAGCTCTGTAGAAGTATAATGTTGATAGCATCTATAGGCCAAATTTGAAAATGTCATGTACACGAGCCGTGAAGCTGAAATTAATCTAGATTGTGCAACTTTTGGATTTACGGGAATAATGACGGAATGAGTAATTCCATACATGTTCACTATCTCTGTTGCCTTTTTTCGAAGAATTTTACATGCTCGTTCACTTTTATTCTGTACATGCTATTCTTTCTTGCCATCCCCTCCAATGATTTAAACATCTCCAACCCCCAATATCCTCTCCGATTGACTAGTTCATCCCTCCTTTCCGCCTAGCACCCCCCCCCTCT
>BLXT01004960.1:713488-725965 GCA_019648995.1 Plakobranchus ocellatus
GCAACAAACCAACTACATGTAATTTAAACAACAGAAGTAAGAAGACCCCTCCCCCCTCTCTTCTGCAACAAACCAACTAATTTAAACAACAGAAGTAAGAAGACCCCTCCCCCCTCTCTTCTGCAACAAAACAACGAATTTAAACAACAGAAGTAAGAAGACCGTGCTTTCTCCAGCAAACCTCACCATCTAAAAGACAAAAAACAAACAAGTACGAACATGATGTTCTATCCACAGCAAAAGAAGGGAGCAATAAAAAAAAAAAAACAAGTATGAATATATTCTACGTACACAGCAAAGAAAGAAATAATAAAAAAAAATAAAGCAAGTCTGAACGATGCAGTTGGTGGGTTTCTTTTATTTGATAAAGGTATTGATTCCAAGTTAAAGATCTTTATTATTAAAATAGTCTAGAGAATATTAATAAGTTTTGAAAAACAGGATAAGATACATTGATGGAAATGTTATTGTTAGTACATATATTATGTATAGTGAGATAGTTCTTTAAGATGAAAGGTAAAAAGACAAAGCCCTGTTTTCTCATCATTTCACACACTCAAATTTACCAGCTGAGCATGAACTATACACCACGATGATGTATCTTGCTAGCGGTAAACGCATACAATCTGACCTGACAGTAGCCTGTTGGCGCATAATACAAGGACACCTGATTGAATGTATAAAAATTTTCTATCCAGTATGACAATGATTTCTTGTCACATTCTTGTCATTGTGAAAAACAATCACATCATCAAATTTGAGATATAAGAGAAACCTGCTTACCTGCCCAAACGTGAGGGCTGGCAAAATTGATGCCTCATAATTTTTGGACTAAAAGAAAAGAAAAAAAACCCCAAATTATGGCTATTTAAACAATAATGGGGGGGGGGGGGATAAAAATTTCAATTTCAGCTTACAGGTGGAACAAAACCTAGGACAAATATATATTTGTAAAAAAAAAAATAAACTAATGATTTCATCAATTTGTCATTCTACTAATGAAAAAATTTACATCAAATGTAAGATAAAAAAAAACCAAAAAACAAAAGCAAAATAAAAGTTGTAGCAGTAATAGGCCCGAAAATGTTGAAATGCTTGATAGTTCTACTAGCCAAGGTTTAAAATCTCTTTCGTTTCAATAAGATCTAAAAATACAAACAGCGTGGCATTGTAAGAAAGCTAAAGGCAGCCAAGAGGGAAAAACGTTTTGGGTGCAGCTCTACAGTTAAACAGATACATAAATAGAAAAATCTGATGAACTGAGGATAGAAAAAAGTCTAAATAGAAAGAAAAAAAAATTATATTCTTCCAATGAATTTGTTTATGAGATTCAAACAATTTTTAAAAAGTCACAAATCCTTCATATCTAACTCATTTATTTAAAGAAAATTTTAAATGGAGTTCAAAAACATTCACAGGAATGGTCGAGATGTCAGACATAAATGAAAATCCCTCAGGTAACTTATTGGTAACCCATCTTGTATGTTTGAGGTGAAAGTCACATAATTATAACCAAAATGATGACATGGATCATTTGCCTGTACTGGAAAAACCCTCTATCATGGATGCTGTAATCTTGTTTTATCCAGAATTTAGTTACAGATTTTGGGGGAATAACTGACTCGCAGATCTTGTTCAGTAGAGTTTGGTCAAAGCATTCGCATCAATCTTGTTTCATTCCAATTTCCACATATAAATATTCTAATAAAGGAAACATTTTCTTACAGGTAAAAAAAAAAAAAGCCATAGAAATCATATTTTAAATAGAGAAGAGAATTTAAAAGATTTTTTTTGTTCCTTTTTTTTTTACAGAATAATCTGCAAAAAGCAATGATTTAGGAGAGGAAGAAGCCAACTGCATGATGGAAGTTATAAGTTAAAATCATTACAAGCAAACATCTACTCAAGATGTTAGGTAGGATATAAAAAATGATGGAAAAAATTTATGTCAGTAATAATAAATAATTGTCAATATTGAATAATCTAAGAGAGAGGATATAAAATATGAGGCACTAAATAACAATTTTATATGGAAACCTATACGGCACATCAATGAAAAAAAAAACCTAAATATTTTGAGCTGGTGTGATCAGTCATTTGTAAGACGACAGCAGAAGTACAAGAAGCCATCATTGATAATGATGTTAACTTTTCCACAGACCGATCCTAACTAGCTGGTTGTTGCATATATAACACTTTTGAGAAGAAAGAAACTTCTAAGTTTTGTTGTTTTGGATTTTTCTTTGAAATTTCGTTTTACACGAAATTTCAAAATAATATCTTTTGACTCAGAATCAACATAGCTCTACACAGTTTTCATAACTGCAAACTTTATAGGAAAAAGTTTCAGGTTGTTTCAGTCGTTTGAAATGTTCACCTTGCGACACCGACTTACTCCAACTGATTTCTACACATTTGTTTTCCATGGAAAGCAAACAAGATTTCCACTGTGCCTTGCAAAAGAGAAACCAGAACGAAAAGTATTCACATTTTTCTTTTTTTTTTCAAACCTACATCTAAACTTTTTAACAAAAATCTCAAAGACTTTGAATCCATTTTTGAGCAATTTTGAGAATGCTGTGATATTTTTCAGTTTCATGGCGAACAATCCAGATTTTCCTCAGCATTTCCAGTAAAGACTGAGAGCATGGCATGCCAAATGCAAGCAAGGGAAGCCACTCCTGATTTATTGTGAACTCTTGAGTTTTCAAAAACTTATAAATTTTACCAGACAATAAATGCAAATTCCTACCACTAACAGGAGATTCAGGGACCATCTACATAGTTTGATGTAAACAAACACTTAATCATAATTATCAAGATATCTTTATGTTTGTTGGAGATGTTGGAGAAAATATGTTCTTTCTAGAAAAAAATCCTTCAGAACTTACATTTTACGACAATGTTCCAATCAAAACAAGAGAAAACAAAGAGAAGACAGCTTGTATTTAGATCGCAGTACTACAAGCCAGAAAAAAACTACATGTGCATATTGATAAAATGTCATAACATATTTGTTTGAGATGTATCTTTCTCTTAAGTCGGTGTTTTGGCACTATCAGGCTTATCAGGGCATATCTCTAGAAAGCTTTAGTTAACAAAGTTCATCACAAATCAAAAACATTATCTGTACATCTCGTTTGTTCCACACAAAAATTGTGCATGTCATAAACAATCCTTTCTTAGGGAACAAAAATGTTTTGGATAGATCTGGCAAAGTTATTACTTTGTAATCTAATCTTCTGTGAGATCTAGTTAGGGATAATTTTAAAAAAAAAGGAGATAGCTTTGAAGCCAAATATAGCGTAATATTCTCTGGACATGTTCATTATAAAACATTATTCACACTGTTTAAACATATGATATTTGTTTTAAAAATATTAATAAATAAAATAAGATATAAATTTACATCCACCCCTCTTTTCTTTCATCATCCACAAAAAAAACCCAACAAAATTTGAGGTTTGAAACTAGGGTTAACAAGAATAAATTATACATCTCTTTTTTGTCAAAATTTCATAAATAATTAGTTAATAGAAATTGGAACAAGATGAAAAATGCAATGAAATTTACGATACAAGCCCAAGCCATCCATGTTGCAATCAGAAGCAAAGACCAAAGAGATTTTCAGTGTTATATGCCATAAGCAAAGAAAAAAAAATTTTATTTTTTTTTTTATTTTCAAAACAGCAAAGTATATTATATCTCATAAACTACTACATGCATTGTATGTCCTCTTTCCATGTATATTGAGAGGCAGGTTATGAATGCTCCGTTGCTATACTGAGGTGAAGAGGAAAACTGTTTCAGAAGACAACAATGCATGCACCCATCACAGAAACTGTTCCACTGCTTGGGCAAACTGTCTGATCTTTCTCACAATTCCAGTCTTTTTGTTAAAGGAACATATGCTGAAGCATGACCAAAAATACAAGCAAATGCAGAATAGCACAATCAAAGCACGAGCGGAAAAATAACAGACATTCGACTGCTCTCTTTCTGATCCACTCGTAGAACCGAGTACGAAAATTGGATTGTGGAAAGAGAAAACAAGGGAGGGAACTGACGCTTTTTTTTCATACTTATACAATGTGCAAATATACAATACATATATTTATGTAGCAGTCACACAAAATGCATCAAGTTGTGGGTCTGCGTCACTGAGATCAACTCAAAATATTAAAGTTAAGAAGTAAAAATTCTTAATGTTTTATGTATAGAATGTCTCTAGCATGTCTATAGGGAGTTTTCCTCATTAAGAGATGAGCAATTTTTACTGATTTCAATGTCATTGATTCATTTTGTTTGAGTTCTACTCAGACTTCTCAAGATCGGCCCTAAGGAATCACACGTCTCATTTTGAGCACTGATTATACCCTGTAACTCAATTCTGTACGTTTCGTCATGCTGAATATCGGGATATACCAAAACTGATTCTGCAAGTTTTTCCAAAGAAGTGATTGAAAAAGGGAGAAATGGGACACACTGCCCTTTTCTCAAACATAGGCCTCGGAGTTAAAACAACTGGGTCTCGTTACATGAGAAGCAGCCGCAGTAAATCAGTGACAAGTCACGAATCACAGGTTGGAGGCAGCAGAGGAAGACAAAAATGTCTAAACTTTCATTGTTTTTTTTTTTTTTTTTATTTTTATTTCAGTGCGGTATTTGTATACATGTTTTACTTAACTTTCATTGTGCACCTTTCTCAAGGGAAAAAAACCAACATATGTCTCTATTTTTTTTCTGTAAAAAGATTAATATGGCATTACCTTATCTAAGTCAATTAGAATAAATAAGAAATATACGTAGCAACTTGGGGCCGATTCACCCTGATTGTTTCACATGTACAAAAATATGAAATCATGGATATGCCATGCAATCAAAACTAACAATAAAACGTCATCTTTAACATGTTATTTTTTGATGAAATATAAAAAAGCAAACACATCATGTCTTCCAGTTTCCTTCCGCTTTACAAAAAGAGTGATGGAAAAAATAATCCTAACACATCAAAAGTAAAAATCAGAAGCAAGCCACACCTACAGAAGATAAATCAAATGCTGTTGCTTTCCTCAGTAGACAGCTGTCACTTGGCTCATATTTTATGTTCATTTTTGGGTGTGGGGGTGGTGGCCAGCATAAGCTTAAAACACTATTGTGTTTACTTCAAGTTCAAACTCAATGTAACAAGAACTTCTTCCCTCCACCTTCAAATCAAGCAGAAGAACAGAAAGCAACAGCCAACAGGCAAGCAGAAGTAAGTAAACACCAGAAATCACAGATAGTATACACCAGAAATCACAGATCCACAGGAAAGAGGTATTACAGTAATGGGTAGAGAGAGAGAGAGAGAGAGGGGACCCTGTCAAAGGCACTCATAACTAACAGAGGATACAATAGTGTGAGGGCAGATGGATCTTGCAAAGCTTCGCTTCTCTCCTGTGATAAAAGGCAGCAGGTGAAACAAAACACCAGATCCAAACACATAAATCGAGTTGCTGGTTAGAAATATACAGCAAAGCATTTGAAAACAATCAAAGATAACAATAATAAAAATTTCTGCATATTGTAAATGAAAAAAATAAACCCGCTGAATTCTGAACAAAAAAAATCTTTTAGAATGTAATTATTTCCAACTGTGTTCCATTATCATGCTAAATATGTCCTATTGGCCATCGCCATCAACCCACTCATTCTGTATCAATGCATGCACTTTATTCTGTTGCCTCTACAAAGCAGGTTTCAATTTCAGGGGGAAAAATACCCAAGTTTTTTTTTCTCATGAAGCAAATGACATCACTTGCATCATATTTTTGTTTAACAATGGCCTGTTCATTCAATGATGTGATTTTGTTTCAAAGGTTAGATAGCATTACGCATCGCAAGAAACAAAATTTTAAAATAAAAATTTCAGAGGATCGAATTTCTTTGTCTTCTTCAATATTTAACAAAACAGTTCATTTGTTTTCCCAAAAACGAGGAGCATTTCAGATTTCTATTTGGCATTGCTAGAGGATAGAATAGAATCATGCATTAGTGACGAGTTCTTTCCAACATATAATCTGGCCATTCAGTTGAGCTTTGCTATCAAAGCTGAATCCTATTTATTGGAGAGCTCACATGCACAGCAATATAGAAATACACAAAGTTAGAGTTTAAAAAATGGCCAACCAAGCAAACAAAATTAAAAAAAAAAAGTGCAAAACTAAGCTAGGGCAAAATCACAAAAGTGCATTTAATTAAATAGAAATGAAATGAAATGATTACAGGTCTTAAAATATAATACATACAGTATCAGTACAATAATTATGATACATAAAGTGTGTATATTTTATATTATAATGTAGGTGTTTTGTATAAGCCAGCAGTAGTGCCAATGTGGCATAGTGACGCAAATAACACAGCAGCTGTCCACAAGGTAGCATAGAAACACGGATTCCTGCAGCTTGTAAACCGCAGGTCAGGGTTCAAAGGTCATGGTAGATGAAAAGAGCTTTACAAAAACCACATTCTCACCCACACAAAACGAGTAGCAAAAATTGAAACAGAAGAGAAATTTAGAGACGACCTCTACACCAATAGAGCAATGAAAGCAACCATTTTTGAGTCTACCAAGATAGGATAGAGTACTCATAGTCTGTCAAAGAGGTGTGAACATGAGATAGAATATAGGATAGAATAATAATTTATCAAAAGGGTGTGAAGATGAGATAGGATATAGGATAGAATATAGTCTATCAAAGGGGTGTGAACATCAGATAGAGTATAGGATAGGATAGAATAATAGTCCATCAAAAGGGTGTGAACACGAGATAGAATATAGGATAGAATAATAGTTTATCAAAAGGGTGTGAACATGAGATAGAATATAGGATAGGATAATAGTCTATCAAAGGGGTGTGAACATGAGATAGAATATGGGATAGAATAGTTTATCAAAAAGGTGTGAAGATGAGATAGGATATAGGATAGAATATAGTCTATCAAAGGGGTGTGAACATCAGATAGAGTATAGGATAGGATAGGATAGAATACAGTCTATCAAAGGGGTGTGAACATGAGATAGAATATAGGATAGAATAATGGTCTATCAAAGGGGTGTGAACATGAGATGAATAGAATAGTCCATCAAAGGGGTGTGAACATGAAACAGAATGTAAGATAGGATGGAATACAGTCTATAAAAGGCTTGTGAACATGAAACAGAATGTAAGATAGGATAGAATACAGGAATATAAAAGGCTTGTGAACATGAGATAGAATATATTTTATAAAAGAAGTGAACATCAGAGAAAGCAAAGAGGGGAAACAGCAGAGACAGAGAGAAGATTCGGGCACCGGAACATGAACAAATCTCAAAGTTGACAAAAATACAATTCCTATAGACAGGTCAGTAAAGACTTTCTACAGTCTTTCAGTGGTGTTAGCATACAAATACATGGATGCTTATGTTCTCCGTTCTCAAACAAGTCCAGAACACTGATTCCCCCATAATTTTACAACAAAATCGTTGACTAAAGATGTACATCTATATTATTTATCCTATCTCTATACAAATAATGCAGTGTTGAAGATACTGTATATGGGGATGAACTATGCATATGCGATGGAATAATTTACCATTCAATTGTGCCAGACAGTCCAGGGTGATCCCCAGCTTTTTGACCCACATCTAGCTGGTGATGAGATCAAACCTGAAACACTAAAGTCCCTGCAAACTCAGTGAGAGCTTACTAGCTGCAGTGCTGCCCATGCCTTGTTGAAATCTATGAATATTGTCAGGTCAATGTTTATGATTACTGCTGACTAAACCTAGCCATAAATAAATTAAATTAATTGTAAAGAACCTATACAGAAATGATTGTATTTAAAAACTCTGCATTTCAATACCATACATGATAATTAAAAAAAAAAAATTAAAACTATGCTGGACTAAAAATTTCCAGTTAACAAAGCACAAACAAATATAATCTGAAATTGTATGTTTGACTCACACATAAAGATAAAGGTTCAAAATATGTCTTCACATCTTCAATGGGTTTGTCTGAGTTTCCCACTGACCAAGTCACTCCCTTTGCTGCGTGCCTGAATTAATGAATACCCTCTTAGAGAATGAGATTTAACTGTTGGCAGTGGATTTCCTACTGCGTATCATGAGAAAACATTAAATCAACAGGCAGGAATAAATCATTAACACAATAGAATATTTCTCACAAACCCATTCTATCACAGATTATTGTACTAGAACAAAAAACATGTTGCGCAAACAGTCCAAAGGAGCTACAGCGACCTAAGCTGGTACACAAAACTTGCATCTGTATGATGAACTGACCAACCTTGAAGACTCCGTACACCAAGAAGAATTCACAGCAAAGTTCTCGATATTTTCACAGATGTTCTTTATTCTCTCTTTTTTTTCAGAGGCCAGATCTGACGCGAACATAGACCAATCAAGTTTTACTATTCGATGCTCTGTGCTGAATCGAACACACAAGGGAAGTTTGGACAAATATCATTTTGGTCTTCATCTCTTTAAAAAAACCATTCTCGTCTACCTCACTCTCTTACATAAGACTTTTTGTTTTTTTAAATCATAAATATTCCCCCATTCTTTAGACAAGGGTTACAATTGTAACTCACAGCTTGGACTGACTGTAAAACGACAGACAACATTAGGGCACAGGAGAAAGGAACAGGGGAAGGGAACATTGTATCAACAATAATAAGCAAAACGCACTGGGATAGTAACAACTTGCTTCAAAGGATAAAAAAAAGCATGGGAATTTGTATTTATCTGATTCACATAAAGAAGAGGATTGAAAGAAAATATCCAGCTGAAATTTACTCTGTTGTTTTTTGGTTGTTTTTTTTTGTTTTTTTTTTCACTTTGTTTGCAGTGAGTGCAAGAGAGGACAGCAGTCAGAATTTACAGCTCCCATTTTTATTCTTTTCTTCTATAGATTTGTTTGTTAATTTGTTTTTTTGTCAGAGTTATAAAAAGTCGGCAAAGTGTCAAAAGCTAACAGCGTCAGCGATAAGATCATTCCTTCTTTATAATCTTTTCCATTTCTTTGATAGGCAAATGAAGCTGCAAGGGATCTCGGAGCCTGCGGAGATCGTTTTCTGCCTCAGCAATTGCATCCTTCAGCTGGTTGTACTTTTCAACATCCAGTTTTTCTTTAGAGGCCATCTTGTGAAATTTGATGAGAAACTGGCGATCCTTCACGTCAGGGAAAATATACTCCTGGAGAATGTGACAGAATTAAAAAAAAAACCAAAATCATTTTAAAGCTTCAGAAAATGGCAACAGTGAAAATGTAGTTTACACTTACAAAACTCATGATATTTTCCTACTGAAGAATTATGTTTATGTGGTGTTGCCACAAAATGGGAGGTTTTATGGGAGGAACAAGTGTTGCTGGAGAAATGAGTGTCGCAGGAGGAACAAGTGTTGCTGGAGGAACAAGTGTTGCAAGATGAGCAAGTGTTACTGGTGAAATGAGTGTCGCAGGAGGAACAAGTGTTGCAAAATGAGCAAGTGTTGCTGGAGAAATGAATGTCGCAGGAGGAACAAGTGTTGCTGGAGGAACGAGTGTTGCTGGAGGAACAATTGTTGCAAGATGGGCAAGTGTTGTTGAAGAAATGAGTGTCACAGGAGGAACAAGTGTTGCAGGCAGAACAAGTGAACAGATGTTGCAGAAGCAATAAGTGTTTCAGGAGGAGTAAGTGTTGCAGACATATGTACAGCTGTTGAAATTCTAACGAGTTTACACCACATTTAGTTTAAAGAGGTGAAGCCAAATATCTCTAGAAATACTTTATATACAAATCAATACATGCATAACATCTGGAGGTGTAGTCAAATATCTTGTAAACGAAACAATACATAGGCCTACATAACTTCTGGAAACTATCTACATAAATATCTTGAAAAAAATCGATGGATGTATAACTGCCGGAAGTGTAGTCAAATATCTACAGAAATACCTTGTAAACAAATCAATACATGCATAACTTCTGGAGGTGTAGTCAATTACCTACAGAAATACCTTGCTAACAATCAGAGAGAGAGAGAGAGAGAGAGAGAGAGAGAGAGAGAGAGAGAGAGAGAGAGGGAGAGAGAAAGAGCATACCCATACCTGTTTAGTGAGAACAAAGTAGGCAAACATGGCCATGGACGTGCCATAGGTGACAAAATACGTGACAGGCTCCATGATATCCCAGGAGTATTCCCACCATGTCAGCCTCGCCAGGATGCCGAACTGGAGACTCATCAGGCCAAGGCCCAGCCATGCCAGGCGGTTGGTGTTGTCATTAGCTTTCACAAACAGTTGGCTTCGTTGCTGAGAACATATTGATCAATTTCTATTAAGCCTTCCCATAGAAACATTTGCCACATTTCTTAGGCTGAATGTAACAAAGAAACGAAAAAACAAACAAATTTTATGCTTTCTCGAAAACAAAATAGACTAGATTGATCACAGCAAAAGGAACACAGCACAAATGCTTGCCATTACCCTGCTCTCATAAGCTCTTATGACACAGATTAGGGTTGTAGCCTTAACTTTTATCTTGGAAGACTGAAAATAAGAGAGGCATCCTCTACTGAGAGCACAGGGAATATGTCTGAGAAAAATCTGCAAAAATCATACCTTAATTAATTTTACACTTTTCCAATCTCTACTGAGACTTCTGCAATGATGAAAACCAATAGATATGCAGATTATGTGCCAATGTTTAAGCTTTTTGAAGTAGAATTTTCTTGAAAATGATATGTGCAACATATGACCCATTACGACCAGGCTGTAACTAAAAAAAATTCATGATAAACAATCTTCCATTGAAAACTGAAGAAAACCGAGAATTTTTTTTTAGGTGGTGGATAATGGAGTTGCCGAAGGCAGAGCATACCTAAAGGGGTCTGGGGCACATGCTCTCCCAGAAAATTTGTTAAAATTAAACTGCAAATAAAGCCATTTAGAATCTCTTTGACACAGATTTAACTTACATTTTGTTCAATCTGAAGTAATGAAATATCTTTTTTTTTCTAAAGCCGACATTACTAAGGACAATTTTGCAGAAGAATGAAAAAGCGGAAATCTGCAAAATGCAGACAATTACAAGCACTGGATAAATCTGGTATAGATCATCAAAAACATAAACACTGCCACATCACCCAACCATGGACTTGGGCATGTGTGTTGGATGCTGGGAGTTAGAGCCAGCTTGTGTGAAGTTTACCTTCTCCATCGGGGCTATCTGCATGTTGAGATCCTCCAGGCGTTTGCGGAGCTCCTGCTCTCGTTCCAGTTGGTAGTTCTCCACATGGAGGGTGGAGTACAGTTGGCTCACCAACAGCTTCACGTCTGTTAGTGTCTGTGCATCCTCGTGAGACAAGGGAACTGGGAAAAACAAAAAGTTTACAGGCTCTCTGCTACTACCTGATACTGCCACAATCTATCCAGACATACTGTTTCTGTGTCATGGTCTTATTATATATATCTCATTTGAATACGTTTTGAATAGGACACATAAGTTATAACCATGCATATGCAAGAGTTATGAAATATGTAAGTCCTCCCAACTACAGAGCCTTCCATGCTGAAAATTGAAAACAATTGTAAACATGTCTACAAGCTCATTTGTAAATTATATAGCAGACTATGTTCTTGTTCAAGATCACTTTCCTTCATTCCTTCACATGAAATTCAAGGATGTGAAACACAAAAAGATAGCAAGAGAAGGAAGAGGGGGGTAAAAACGAGATTGCCAACATGATGAAGCAAGGCACATAAATTGTTGAGAACACGAACTGCCAAACACCACAGCCAATCAACAAAACAAAGCACTTGAAGACCTTTTACAGTTTATAAAGTGCCAAATCAGTTCTCTCTGCATGGTTTGGTGAGTCTGCACTGAGATCTGCAAGGGACCCTTCTGTCGCGGGTTCCAGCTCTCCCATCGATGTCCCAGCCTGACTAAAGGGTGTTAAAGCCTGAGATCACCTTGCTGTGGACTGGCTGTTTACAAAAACCCAACCCTGCATAGTTTGAAAATCTCACAAAAAGTTATCACCATCCTGTGATGTTTGCATGCTGTCCATCAGTGCCCTCTGAAATATACTGGACAAAGTGATTGTTTCAAGATCTTGTCAGAAATGTGTTATCTTCCCAATTCTATTACTAGTCCTGACTGACTTGGCCATAGAGGATGATACATCTGACAAACCCTGCGTCATAGTATGGAATGCGTTTGACAACCTATCCAGTAGAGATTTTGCAGATGACATAGTTCAAATATGATGCAATCTCATATACATGCAAGAGCAGATCAGTAGAATAGAAGAAACAGTCACAGTCCCAAATACATGCAAGGGCTGATCAGAAGAATAGAAGAAACAGCCACAGTCCCAAATACATGCAAGAACAGATCAATAGAATAGAAGAAACAGCCACAGTCCCAAATATATGCAAGAGC
>BLXT01004960.1:752720-767104 GCA_019648995.1 Plakobranchus ocellatus
TTGCGAACATTTCATTTCATGTGGCAAAACTATATAATACATGTATACTCTATAAACAGTATAATATCACCAAGGAAAATGGATTATGAGGAGGACAGCTACATGATCCTTTTATACAGCATCCATCATGTGAAGGTCACTAACTCAGGTTCCTATGACAATTACCTGTTTCAGGGGAAGAAAGATTGTAACAAATATGACAGAAATCTCAATTCAATGAAATGCTCTACCCAAATGGCAAGTCTTGTAAGAATTTGTAAAGGAAAAGTTACTGTAACACATTTAAATTAAAAGAAAAAAAAAACTCTGACCAACATGTAAATTAACCAGTTTGCAAAATCTTTCTCTGGTTATTGGCTGTGATCTCAGGGTTTGTTGGATGAGAAACAAAAAAAATGTGATCTATTGGTTGTTGGTATAGTAAAGTTATCAACAAACAATGACATAGTATAAGTATTGCAAACTGCATATGTAAAAATTGAAGGAGAATAAGGTAATTTCAAATTCATCAGAAGATATGTGAGTCAGGGATGTATAATTTTTTAACCTATGAAGTGAAATGATCTTGAGGAATCCAGAGGATATTTCTGATTTGCAAGTAGATGGAGAAAATTTCTATAATCTCAGGTATGCAGATGGTATATTTTTTTATGGTAGCAGAATTTGTTGATCAACTTTGAAAACTTAAATACACTTGTTTTAGAGTGTGAAAGAGTGGGTGGTCTTCTCAAATGAATTCTCAAACCAGAAATTATCATCAAAGTTAATCTTGAATGATCATTGATTCAAACCATAAGCCGAGGCAACTATAATTTCTAGGATACATTTGCTGATACAAAGATTTAGAACATTTAGAAATCACCAGAAAGATTGAAGGCAAATGCAGCAGAAGAAGATAGAGGGTAACTTTCATTAAAAGTTTTAGTCCTGAGCGATAGGTAATGGCAGCAACGGCAGCCTTATTTATACTAGGGTTTATTACGAATGGGTTTGAGCGGAGAACCATGATGCCCAATGCTTGTTCCAGGCAGGACACCTGGTGACTTAGAGAACAAGATATAGAAATACAATCCACATTAGCTGTGATCTCAGGATTGGAAGGGTGAGACGCAAAAATGAAACAAAATTATGTGCAAATTTCTATAACTTTTAGAACTCTAAACACAATCAAACCTAAAGTGAAAACAATTTGTTTTCCTTATGGGAAAAAGTGAAAACAATCTACACGCAAGATTAAACTTCTGCTGGATGCATGGAAAAATCATACAGCCACAAGGTTTCAAGATTAAGGGAATTTTTGCTCACTTGAAAAAAAACAAAAAAAAAACGGCACATGAATTGGGGTCACAGGATTTTGCATGTCCTCCAATTGAGATTTGTCTTGTTTCTAACTTCAGTTTTATTGCTGGTTGTATAGCCCATAAAGAGAATGGTTTTGAGGTTATTCTAGTTATTGAAATATTTTTAAGGTAAGACTAAGAAAGTAACTGCTGGAATGGGTTTCATATTTGCTTCTCTAACTCCACATAAACAACTGAAAGTGATATGCAACATTAACACGTTTTTCTTGAAATGTTTAAATTATAACCGTGTATTTGGGAGGCTGGTCTTGACAGCTTGACTCTTTCTAACGACCTGGATATATCATACAAATAGTGTTTTATACTGTTGAACTTTAGTTTGTTAACCATGGCAGGTTTTTAAGTTTTTGTGTGTGTACAAAATCAAACTCTTTCCCACTCTCATAGTGATCAATTTTATGAAAGAGCTCTATGAATAAGACATGTCTTTTGTCTCCAGAAAAGTGATACAAATATATTAAGGCAAGATCACCATTGAGGAAACACTGCAAACAGTGAAAATCTAAAAGTAAAAGATCCAAAGAATGGAAAGATGACTGAAACATAATATAAGAAAAAATAAGTTGCCAATTAGAAATATTCAGAGTTATAGTTATATGTAAATCCTGTCCTATATTGTGCTATAAAGCTTAAAGTTTATTAAAGAGAAAAGCTAAAATGTAATT
Source organism: Plakobranchus ocellatus (assembly GCA_019648995.1). Taxonomy (NCBI): domain Eukaryota; kingdom Metazoa; phylum Mollusca; class Gastropoda; family Plakobranchidae; genus Plakobranchus; species Plakobranchus ocellatus. The sequence goes on from BLXT01004960.1 coordinate 754,747, forward strand.
TTTTGCTTATTATTTTAATCTCTAGTTGACAATTTGTCAGGCTCAATCTACATTTGCTTAAGTCTCTTTGGCTGTTTTGAGAAAGACTGTTTTTCTATATCAAAACTTTTGACTTGGGTAAAGTGGTTTTGTCAAAAAATGGGAAATGCACCAATTAAGACATGTCTGTCGTGTCCAGGAATGAGATGTGTCTGTTGTGTCCAAGAATCAGACGTGTTTGATTTGACCAAGAATAAGACATATCCATTGTTTGTGTCCAAGAATGAGACATATCCTTGGTTTGTGTCCATTAATGAGATATGTCTATCAAGTCCAAGAATGAGACACATATGTTGTGTCTAAGAATGAGACATGTCCCTGGTTTGTGTCCAAGAATGAGACCTGTCCATGTCCAAGAGTGAGATTTGTCTGTTTTGTCCAGGAATGAAACATCTCTCTTGTGTCCAAGAATAAGTCATGTCATATGTTTTGTTAGAATATCACTTACATCCATAAGAATGCTTACTAGGTCATAGAAGTTCCTCTCTTCAATAACTTTTCAAACATTGAATGGCGCTTGTCAATTCTGCATTTCTTTGTGAGTTTGACCAAGATAAAAAAGACGAAAAAAAAAAACCAGGAGACTCTGTACATAGTTTTTCTTAATGAAAGGTGTTAAAGCTGAAATTTACAATTTTTCAAAACAGTTTGCCAGCTGTTTTTTGAAACCTTGAAAGAATATAGGAGGATTTATTTATTTTACCTTGCTTTTTAAAATGTAACTTGAAACAGTCCAAGCTGCTAAGTATTATATGAGACAGCTGGGTTAGGCTCAAGCTTTTATGAAAAATAAATCTTGTATGATTAAAAATTCTACTTTTCTCATATTTTATGTCAGTGCTACTCCATAATTACTGGAAAGCTTTTCGTTGTATTTTTTCTCTCACCGTTTTCAGACTTTTTCAATGTTTTTTCTTTACTCCTTTAGTTTTGCTAAAACACTTTTTCAGTAGTTGGTAGGCATGGTTGTCGGTGTGAATGCATAGTTGAAAACTAAATTAAAAGCAAAGCATTGATATTTATAGAAAGTGGTGTTCTCTGCCTCCACTGTATGAATGATTTGTGCAGGGTTTATTTAACAGATCATACAAAATAAAACAAACGAAGAATATCATCACAAAGTAGGTCGTCAGTAGGTCGTCAGTTTGAAAAACTGTAACTGTTCTATCATTTTGCCATGTCTGGCAATAACTTTCATGCTCATCTTTTAACCAAAAGTGCGAGTGTTATTTCTCACAACCATAATTGAACCTTGATAGCTTGGTCGAAATTGTGAAACTGTACAGGTAGTTGATTGTAACATCAAGCACTTGGTTTCTTTTGTTTCTTATTCAGGTCGGCAGCCAGAAGACTACAGTGAGTGTCTACCCCTTCATCCTTCACTCTGTTGCGCTGTCAGTGTTTGCCTCCGTCATCGGGCCATTTGGAGGATTTTTTGCCAGTGGTTTTAAGAGAGCTTTCAAGATTAAGGTACACAAAAGGCTTCTTTACTTTTGCCATGGATTGTTTATTTTCTGTGATAGATGATTGTATTTCTGATAACTTGTTCAGTGCCTGAGTTAAGCCTAGTCTGTATCAAAGATTTAACATTGTAAATGTAATAACTTCTTCCTGTTTACTTGCTCAGATTTGTGAAGCTCCATGGAATTCGTTTGTTGACATTGTTAAAAAAATACAGATAAGCAAAGAACGTTAAATTAAATAATATGGGAGCTTTACTTATGATAATTTTATAATGAATAGCCAGAGAGGGATGTAGCTGTGATCGATTCTTTTCACAATTCTTATTCTTGCAGGACTTTGCTGACACAATTCCTGGACATGGTGGGATTATGGATCGCTTTGACTGCCAGTTCCTGATGGCCACATTTGTTCATGTTTATCATTTCAGTTTTATCAGGTAAACTTGCACACTTGTGCTGAATATCTTTAGAGGGCTTTTGTGTGCAAATATTACACTCAATAAGTTAATTACCTTAAACATTGTTTTTTGAATTCTTTTTTTTTTTTCATTCCCAAACTATAGGAAATGTAGACATACTGAGGTGATCATTTTGGATTGTAAATAACTGTTTAAATCATGTTAAACAAAACATCTTATCATATTTGACATGCGCGAAAATAGCAGAAGAGCGAGTAGTAACCTTTATTTTCCCCACGAACTAAATTGACTTGATTGTCTAACAATGGCAAAGGCCTTTATTGCATAAGTGTATCATCAATTTTAGAGTGAGGTGTAAGGGAAAAACAGATGCAGGCAGACAAAAGTCAATAGAAGATGCATTACAATACAGGAAGGAGCAACAAGAAAATCTCTTTCTACCTCCCTCAATGTGTGTATACAAACACACTCACCAAGAGAGAGAAGGGTCTAAAATTTTGTGGATGATATGTTTTTTTACAGGGATGCCAGTTTTCTGATTTAAATGGGATTGCCGACTTTTAGCCTTCAATTATAATAGTTAATAGGTAATGAGTCTTCTTTTTGCTCATTGCTGTCTTTATTTTTCATCGATTTTTTATCTATTTTAGCGACCGATTGATAAGTTTCCAGCTTGTTTTTTCAGAGGCCACTGTCATCCATGTCTTTTGATGTATGATGATTTGACAAAAAGGTTTTTAACTCTTTGTGTTGTGACCAAAAGTATGCGCTGAACAAATCCAGTGGATTTCTTTTTGGTCCCCATAACTATTTTTATTGGAAATGCTATAGTTATTTATATTTTTTTTGAATGAGCAAGTGATTCATGTTCAAAATAGGCAAACTAATACTATTTTGTGGAACTGCTTCCTAAGATTTTCTCTTTTTCACATGTTTTTCAAAATGACTTCCTTTCACAGCAATGCATGAAGAGGCTAAGTTACAAATAATTTTTTTTGTTTTTTTTGTTAGATGTCTATTTGCTAATCTACCCAATGGTTATTCAGTATAATTGTAAGCCCTGTCTCTGTGTATGTGTTTGTTTTTGTCACAGAGTGCCCAACCCTCAGAACATTGTACAGAGCGTGCTGATGCTGACGCCAGAGCAACAGTTGCAAGTTTTCCTCCTGCTGCAGGAGAAGCTCCTCAAGAAGGGCATCCTCAGCAACATCACCACCACTACCATTGACGCTCTTTAAGGATTTCCCTCTTTTCCTGTTTTTAAGCAACAAGCAGAAATTAGGAGTTTAAGCAGCAGGAGAGAGCCTCAGAGAGCAATGGTGCAATTTTTGTAAGTTTGATAAACAAGTACATTAATGATCAAATGCACCTTCACGTTGTGGAAGTGAATGTCTTCGCACTCTGGATTAATAATTTCTTTAAAGTATGAAAAGTGTATGGTAGATTAAATTTTCTTTGTTTTGCTCTCCTTGCAGTCAAATCTTTGCCTGAAGTCAGGCAAAAATGTAGTAGAGCATAGAAATCATTGTCTTTGATGTTTTAAAGATTCTTTTGTTTGTTGAAGTGAGACATGTTTCAAACAATCTTTTTTCGAAGTGAGACATGTTTTTCAAGCTGGTTTTTTTTTCTGTTTGAAGCTTGCTTTGGATTCTTTTTATTTTAACTTACCCATAAATCTTGATAAAGCTTTCTGGCATTGCATTTATTTTGAGTAAAAAATTTATGCTCCCTTTTATATTTGAGGAGCAGTAAAGAGCTATAAAAAAGATTCTCAAACATTTTTTTAGATTAATACAATCTATTTTATGTAAGCGTAATATTTTTTGTCTTTTTATTTTGCATTTTTCCTGCAAAGTCAGAGCTTTATGTCATAAACCACATGTGAAGCACGGACAAGTCCCCACAAAAGTTGATGGGCACAAAAGCATGATGTATAAATGTTTTTAAACCTTGTTCTTTATGATTTCACCTTTCAGTGATGTTCCAGTAATTTTTACCTCATTTGCTTTATATCAACTAATCAGTCTTTTCAAGAAAGTTCAGTGTATTTGATCACAAATTTTTGTTTTCTAGTTGCTTCATTTGCATTTTTTGTTTTAAAGCTGCACAATCAGTTTCACAATCAGCGAATCAGGACTAACAGGAATGTGTTTGTATTCTATAGAAATTTATAATCGCAGGAATGAATAAATTGCTTGTGACACACTTGTCTACATACACACTCGCACACGAACCGTGAGACAACCTAGTTGAGTTGGAACAAAATTTTGGACGATTGTATAATAATCAGACTTCAAACCTGTGTCAGATTTGATGTCCCCTGTTTTTTTTTTGTGTTGTACCAAGTTTCTGAATTGACGAAAATATGATGCGAAAAGGCTCAAGTATCTGAATTACTCAGGATGCCTCGCATGTGTTCTTTGCTTCCTTTATCATTCAAAATGGGGTCATAAAGCAACAAACTGCAGTATGTTCTATGCTTCCTTTATCATCCAAAATGGGGTCATAAAGCAAAAAATGCAACATGTTCTAATTTTCTATACTTCCTTTATCATCCAAAATGGTGTCATAAAGTAACAAAATGCAGTGTGCTCTATGCTTCCTTTATCATTTGAAATGGGGTTATAAAATTAAAAAATGCAGTAAATTTTCCTAATCTCAACACTGTCCTGTGATAAGGCTTCATAAAAGAATATTTGCATTTACCAAATAGCATACATGAAAAAAGTTCATTTTCCATATGAAGGATATGTTCGAAAGGAAATATTCTTCAGAATGGTCATTTTCATTTTCCCATTACAGTGGAACTTGGCTACAACGGGACCCATAAGGGCGTGGTGCACAGTCCCGTTATAAGCAAGGCCCGTTGTAAAAATAAAAGGAAGATAATCCTTGAAAACGGCACCTTACTAAAATTACCCCCCTTTAATAAGCGGCTACTATTAAACGTGACCCTTGCGTACATCGTATTATATTTTTCATTGCAATGTGTATGTGTGAATTGTTTTGTCTTTCTGTGTTGATTGGTTTATGGGTGTTTTTTTTTCTTGTGCGTATTTCTTTTGTATCGTGTTTTTCTTCCCTTTTTACATTTTCTTTTTTTTATTTTAATTTGTTTTTAGTAGGAGTAGTAGGCTACATTATGTATTTAAGTGGGTCCAGAATATGGTGTTTTACAATGCTTGGTTAAACCAAGTATGCAAACAGTGATCTAATTCCGGAGGCCTGTTGTTTTCAGTTGCTTCCAATCAGGTTGAAAGTTGCCTTTGGAGAGGGCTGACATGATAGCATCCTTGTCTTTCAAGAATGGGTATAACTATAAAGTGTTGCTGACGAAATCCCATAATCTCGACAGGTCTGGGCTTTTTTGTCCACCTCCTCAATTTCCTTATTCTTGATTCCATGCTGGATAAACACAGACTAAGACCGCAATCAAATGTAGGCTTAGAAATTTAGATCTAGAGATCTATTCGTTAATGCGACCTGCGAGCATCAGAGCGAGACTGAGAGATAAGAGGCAATTTCACAAAACACTGGACCTAGATCGATGCTTTCTTTGTTCATTGAGTCAGTGAGTGACAACCACAACGGTGTAAATGTAAGCCTAATTGAAATCTATCTAGGCATTGAACAGAATAGACGCACCCCAAGGGCTTGAAAAGTTGAATGCGCCCAGTCTTTTCCTTATCAGCCCCACCCTCAGTCTCTTACACTACCAATCATACACTCTGACAGTCACAGTCACACGCCTCTTGCTAGCCTATGGCTGATGGACCATTCACCACTCAATCCCATGCCTTTTTTTGTCAATCCAAGTCGCTGGCGTTGCATCATTCTCTTTCACCCCCCGATGCGCAAGGTGTTCATTGGCTAATATTTTGAATGAAAGTACCGAAACAGACCATGGCTTTATCTCCTTTGTATAAATATTGATGTTAATTTAGATTCATCGCGGAGCTATAGTCCGTTTCACGAATCTATTTGTAGGCCTAGGCTTAGGCCTTTGTACGAAGCTGGGTCCCGCTGTAGGCAAGCTTATCATGTAGTAGATGCCGTTTTAGCCAAAATAAAATGTAAAGGATATATAAGGGAAAATAACGCGCTTGTGTCAAGGTCCCGTTGCATGCAAGGTCCCGTTGTAACCAGGTCCCATTGTAGGTGAGCTCTACTGTATGACTTTCTGGGGTTTTTTGGTCACAAATTTATGAGAGCAAAAAATATATGTGTTTTGGATGGAATAGGAAGTGTGTATTGTTGAAAAGATACACGTATTTATGTCAAATGACAACTAGTTGATTTTTAGTTTTTAAAAATATCTTTTTTCTTTTCGTGTATCTTTTAAAAATGAAATTTTTAGCCCAACAAAATTTTAAGAAATATACATGTAATTAAAAAGAAATGAGTTTGTTTTTCTAAAGTTACCCATTTTAGGCAAATGTGATTCTTTTTTTTTTTTTTCAGTTTCGCAAAAGTAATCTCTCAACAATCAAATGTGTTGTATCATTTAATCCCTTCTAAACAGGAGAGAAAAAAACCCACTGCATTCAGTTTTTTGTTCATTGTATTTCTTTTTAGTTCAATTCCAATCACAGCGCTTCTTTTTCTACATGTTTAGAAATGATTGGCAAACATATTTCTTTTATTTTAGTTTTTCAGAGCTTAAATTTACTTTTTTTTTAAATGCACTTTCTAGAAATGCCAAGTCAAAATGTTCTTTATCAAATGCACATATACAAAAAAAATTAACACTGCTATTTTTTAAAAATTATTTAAAAAAAAATAAAAAAAACCGAAGGGCACTGGGTGTGAAGAAAGTATTTCCTAAGACCAATCTGAATGCGTCCAAAATGAAAAAAATCCCTGCAGCACATGTTTTCTCCTCTTTTATAATGGTTAACCTGAGAAATGCTACTTAAAAAAAAAAAATACAATAAATCTAATTCTGTTGCTCATATTCATTTCAAAAGAGAACATTTTATATTTTTATCCCATGAAAACTGGCAAATCAGGAATATCGGGCTGATTTAATCAGCTTGTAACATATTTTAAAAATGAAAAAAAAATTTTTGAATGCTAATTTCTTGCCATAGAATGAAGGCATCTCCATTCAGGTTTTACTGACAGACAAGAGCTTTGGGACAGTCTGGTGCTGATGTGATTTTTGTCCCCTCAATAATTTTTACATAAGCTTTCTAAATGAAAGAGAAGATGTTGGAAACTGTTGAAAGTGATGCGATACAAAAAGTGTGATCTGTAAGTAATAGCATATGGCAATTCATATCGACCATATTTTGAGCTAAACCATGAAGTGTGTTTTAACCTAATTGTAAGTCTTTAAAAAATCTCTCGATTCTCCAACTTTTGTTCAGAGAGTAGCTGAAAGGAAATCACCTGGGAGGAAAACTCAGATTTAAAAGAGGACAAAAAGTTCAATTATTGAGCCTTGCAAAGGATTATGTCATAACTTTTGGTCATAGTTACAGTCATATGTCGTTGATTTAGAATGTGGAAAATGTTAAATGTCACTCATTTGGATTTATGTCAAGACTAGTTGTCCCATTTTCAATGGAAATACACACACCTTTTCTGAGTGTAAAAGATGAAGAATATTTGAATCATTATGAATTATTTATTTTTTTAAATAATTGGTATGACACATTAATTAAATTGTGGAGTTTTTCATTTTAATTGTTTATATTCTTATGAAAATTATTCTGATTTTCCAATGAATCTGAAGTGTTTACCCCGGTTAATCACAGATTAATTTGATCTTTTTTTTGTATTTTTGCATAATGTAACATTATATGGGTATATTGTATTATATGTGGGTGATAAATGGTTTATGTGAACTGCTCTTAACATATAGAATTTCATAACAGTTCTTACAATGTCCAATTGTCGTGGTGTGGTTGAATGTCGTACACTTCAGCTTATGTGTAAATTATTTGAGGATACTTGACAAAAGGACCCGCAAGGGCCAAGTGAATCATTGCGACAGAGTCTATGGAAAATGATGCACTTGTGTCATCTTATTTGAGAAAAAAAAAAAATCATGAACTAAATTGAGTGCACTTAATGCATTTATCTCTTTTGATACGGGTTGGAATCTGTATTCTTTTGTTGCTGAGGCATTACACTCTCATCAATTCTTTTGTTTTGTTTCTCTGGAAATTTTAGTTTATGAGAATATGTATGTGAATTTATTCTCATTATTGTTTTTTTTTTCTCTAAAGTCTGTGTTCAATTCTCAGATGCTTTTTAAATATAGAGATTGTAATAGAAGCCCAGATAGTCAATACAGTAAAATATAAATTGTGATTTTTTTTTTTGTTCCGATGAGTTCTTGATGCACTAATCACTATTGATAAACATTCCATAACTGAAAAGAAATTTGTAATCTTTACTCAAGGTCTCGTGACCCACATCCTTTGAATGAGAACAAAAGCAGCTCTGAATGTATCAATAGAATGGGGACCAACAACAATGCACACACACACACACACACACAAAGCATGTAAGAATGCTTTAGGTACTGGATACATCTCAGACCAAGTGAGCATTCCATTGTCGGCTCTGAGAAGGAAGAGATGACCTGTTCTGCTCAATTTTATGTGGCTAGTCCTGATCTAAATATTTTCATAATAATTGCTGTTTGTTAAAAAAAAAAAAACCACACAACAAAGAATAATTATAAAACTGATAGTTCATTACAATTTTCTAAAAGTGACAAAGTGACCATCCATTATGAAGAATTTGAAGAGGTCAGATTTTCTTTAACAAAAATAACAAAAAAAAACAAAACGAAATAATGCTTGAATTGTTTTCCAAAGCAAGTGATCACAATTGTTTCTGCAGGATTGGGAGAAGGAGATATGTGACTATCAGGTGACCTAAAGTAAATCAGTCGCAAGTCACAGTTTAGACATATTGAGTTATGAGATACATCTGAAATAAATGTGTGTCGTTGCCCCCATTTCTGTAAAGTTCAAACTCTGTACTTTTATCATCTTCGTGGGCAAGTATGAATCTTTGAAGATTTTAATGCTGAAATCTCCTCAGTGACTTGAGTGTGACCTGCTCTGGCTGCATCATATAAGTGTAAGAGCTGTTGATATGTCTCGGGCATCAGAAAAGTACATCTCTGTATCAGGCCTCATTAATAGATAGACCAGTTGTGTGAGGTGAAAATAGTGTGTTATAAAATGCTCCCTTGCTTTCAATTTGTGTCAGTTTTAAAGGTATGAATTACTCTGTGTGTATCTGTAACTGTTATTTATTGGCATGCATAGTTTATTAATGGCCACATTTTTTCTAATTTATTTGTACGTTGCTGTTTTTGTCTTCTCATTGCAAGCAATGAGGCATTTACAGATTGTTCGAATTAACAATGTAGATGGTTTGAATGTTGGAAAAAGCTTATTGTAAAGTTGAAGCTCCGTTTTTTTGGTATACCGTGTAGGAAAGCCCATGTGTGTCAAGTTAAATATAGTAACAATGATTAAGTTGCAAATTTAGCTTCATTATTTTGATCACATCGAACAAGTGGAGCTAAAATATTGTTATATATGCAGAACTGTCTCTATATTATGTGGTAGAATATGTGTATTTTTACTGATGAAATATCATTTTCCTACTGAATTTTTACAGCTCCCTAATCATCAAAGACCACAGAGTAACAGCTACTCTGAAATGAGGTGTGAAAACTGTAGAGTAATGTCTTTTCTGCTCCATAAAAACTTTTCAGTAATGTCTTTGTCTGCTCCTTAAAAACTTTTCCTATTTTTGCTCTCCAAGCATTCTAAAAAAGGAAATTTGTAGTGATATTAAAATTGCAACTTTGCGATCTCTGTCTGGTCCAAATACAAGCCTGGAGATATGGATGGATAATGGTGAACTGAACACACTGGAATTGATTCTTTGCTTTTCTTTGATTTTCTTTTTCTCTCTCTCTCTCTCTTTTTTTTTTTTGCTTCCAGCAAAATTTGTATGGGATTGGGATCTGGATTACTTTGAAGTTCCTGTAGAGTGAATTGGATGATAGCAAAGACAAGGCATCAGTTTTGCTTGCATTATGATTGGAGGTCTCTTGACAACACTTCAACTGTATTCCAGTTCTTTTGCACTGTATTTTGCTTAGTCTTAGTTTGCCGTCAGTGTCGTTGTCGGTGGTTCACTGTCTCATGTCAATTTTGTCATAATCTTGATGAAATTTTGATGTTGTGCGGCCTGGTTTTGTTCAAAGTAAAAGTTTAGTGTATGGTTCTGGCTTTTGATTTTCCATTATTCCCATTTCGAGGATTGAGATAGATGGGCGAATAGTCAGCTCACTGATGATTCTAACAATTTGAACATTCTTATGAATGGCTTTTTAAGTCTTCGCATAGGAAAAAATTTGCTGTTTTGGTTTTTTTTTTTTAAGATTTGCATCATCTACAAATATTAATTTTGTTCTCAGATGCTTCTATTTCTATCTTACAGGTTTTGTGTCTCACTTCGAACTGTTCTTCTGATCTCATGTACACTATTTCTAGGTGGTTTCCAACCATCTTGGTGAGAACATGTTGTCGTAGTGTCTTGTTTCCCAGTGCACTATCTTAAGTCTTAGGTGGTTTCTGATGATCTTGGTGAGAACATGTTGCCATGGTCTCTTGTTTCCCAGTGCACTATATCTAGTCTTAGGTGGTTTCTAATGATCTTGGTGAGAACATGTTGCCATAGTCTCTTGTTTCCCAGTGCACTATATCTAGTCTTAGGTGGTTTCTAATGATCTTGGTGAAAACATGTTGCCATAGTCTCTTGTTTCCCAGTGCACTATCTTTAGTCTTAGGTGGTTTCTAACGATCTTGGTGAGAACATGTTGCCAAAGTCTCTTGTTTCCCTTCCTTTCTTTCTCTATCAAATTCGGGTGGTTTTCAAAACAATTTATTTTTGAACAGATTTTGGTTTAGGGGAGACTTTATAGGCAACTACTGTGGGATAAGGGCTTAAATGGTGGAGTCATTTCACCAGGAAATGATTAATTGAAGCAATGATTCCTGCGATCCTTGATTGTGTGCAATTTCCTCTAACCTACACCCTCTCCTCACTTCTGTCCAACCATTATAGGGGTTGATACTGGAGTGTTAGAATAGGCCCACACTGGAGGTGACAATACTTGTAATAGCCGATGAGATGGACTTATGTCGCAATTAGCGTAGGCCCACACTGGAGGTGACAAAACTTGTAATAGCTGATGAGAGGAACTGATGCCACAGTTACTGAGCTCTGTCCAACTATGAGTTGGCCTAATTATCTGCGTAACAAGACTGGCCTTGTGGTTTGTGAGGCAAGGGTCAGTACAATTATGTGTGATCACGTAATGGCACCCCCCTCTCTCTTATTATCTAACAGAGCTGCTGACATAAGACTAGGCTATAAAAGTCATAAGATGAAAGTTGCAGCCGACTTAGCATGCTCTCGCCCAAAGAAACAGGCGTTTCCAAACATACACGTGAACTGCTGCCTCCACTGTGGGCTCGGCCGTAGTACACATTTTTTCTTTTTTGCTCGTGTGTCATTCTTTTGTGGGATGGGGCAAGAGAAAAGCTTTTGGTTTAAAATGGCAGTGCTTGTCAGAAATCTTTTGGTTTACTCGTGATAATACAAAGAAAAAGAAGAGAAATACACAAGTCAGCTAATTCTTTGCGGTTTATCGAGATTTTTTGGTTGAAAAAGATTCTACTATACATGTATAAAATCACCTATATATGTATACTTTATATATATATATGTGTGTAGTATGATATTTATTATTAATGAAAAGTGAATGCATGATGCATTTTTTTTCCACATGCACACACTACCAATGCCACATCCCTGATTAAACAAAAATTTCAGATATGCTTCAGTGTTTGAGAACATGGCTATACAATTGTCGTTCTATTTGCGCAGGCTCATTCTACCCATGAAAAGATCATAACCATCATCTTATTTATAAGTAGCAATCCTGTTTTTATAGGTAGAGCGATTTCTCAAGCTTGTCTTGAATTCTTGCTTGTCAGTGGCAATCTGTAATGAACTTTGTGCACTCAACCATCTCTACAAGCTTGTCTTGAATTCATGCTTGTTAGTGGCAATCTGTAAGCACTCAACCATCTCTACAAGCTTGTCTTGAATTCATGCTTGTTAGTGGCAATCTGTAATGAACTTTGTGCACTCAACCATCCATACAAGCTTGTCTTGAATTCATGCTTGTTAGTGGCAATCTGTAATGAACTTTGTGCACTCAACCATCTCTACAAGCTTGTCTTGAATTCTTGCTTGTCAGTGGCAATCTGTCATGAACTTTGTGCACTCAACCATCCATACAAGCTTGTCTTGAATTCATGTATGTTAGTGGCAATCTGTAATGAACTTTGTGCACTCAACCATCTCTACAAGCTTGTCTTGAATTCATGC
>BLXT01004960.1:767136-780767 GCA_019648995.1 Plakobranchus ocellatus
TTGTTAGTGGCAATCTGTAATGAACTTTGTGCACTCAACCATCTCTACAAGCTTGTCTTGAATTCATGTATGTTAGTGGCAATCTGTAATGAACTTTGTGCACTCAACTATCTCTACAAGCTTGTCTTGAATTCATGCTTGTTAGTGGCAATCTGTAATGAACTTTGTGCACTCAACCATCTCTATAAGCTTGTCTTGAATTCTTGCTTGTCAGTGGCAATCTGTCATGAACTTTGTGCAATGCAGCATAAGATGGTTTCATAAAAGCCAAGAATGAACGAACTTAATGATTACAATAACTCTGCAATTTTAAATTATGGTAATGGTGTGTTAACTTTAGTGACATCAATGTTCTGTTTTATCATGCAATTTGTGCTAGAACTGATATATCATCAATGCATTGAGTCTAAATAATGACACATCGGGATGCAGATACCACCAGCAAGATTGGCAAGGAAATCCCAGGGATGCCACAATTGTGCAACATTCTCAGACTGGCCCAAAGACAAAACAAAGGAGACACAATTTGAGGCAGGAAATTCTTGTAGAGCTCACGTATTCCACAAGATGTTTCATATTGTCATGAAGCCACATATTTGCTTTCTTTGTTTGTTAAATCACATATTGTCTATGTTACTGCAGACCAATTTTTGTATCTAAAAATCAACTGTCATATTACTTGATTTCCATTTTTATAACGTTCACCCAAATAACTTAATCCAAAGAATGAATGGTGAAATGTAAGAGAATCATTCTTGATTATATTGGAAGTCACCATTCAAATATTGGTTCATCATGGATACCTCATGATGTAGATGCAATACAATGGCATTATGTTTTTATTTCTCAAAATTATCTTTTAAGTTACCAAAAAAAAAAAAAAATTGGTTGGGGGGTTATGGAGTATTGTGGAATCTAACGTGGTAGAGAGATGTAATGATTTTGCTCTTTAATCTGTAGCACGTATAAATGTTGAAAACCCAGCAACATCCTCCCATAGTTAGGGTTTCATTAATTTTGAATTCTGGCCCAGGAAAACCATGGTATTGTTTCAAGTGCCACTTTTGAGACACAGGCCGATATAGGTAAAATATTGAACTCAGGTCAAAAACCTATTCCTACTTTCATAGATATCTTTAGCTTCTTATTTATCATTTCACAAGAGATAATGCTCGTCGAAATACTCTAAATATTTTATTTTCAATTACTTTGGAGACCAATTTTTTTATTGTTTTTACTTCTTTCCAAGACTTTAAACGCGATTTTCTTAGTTTCAACTTCCGTCAAACCAGACTCTTTAGATACCCATAACTTCCTTATTGTTCAAGATATTTTAAACATTCAAATTGCTAGTTAATCTGGACACTCTCAGCCATCAAAAATACAAATATTTCTGTAGGTGAAACTTCCGACAAAAACCATGATTTTCCTAGGCTGACACAAAACTCTGAATTCTTCTTTTCCAACTGGGGGATTTTTCAACGGAGAATCTTGCTATTATAATGGTAGTGAAATGAGAATGTCCATCTAGTCACTCCATTTTATTCTTACCTGTCCTGTTCTTAATATTTTACTTTTTAATTACAATTTTTTTTCTATTTCACTACTTGGATGTTAAATATGTGATTGTGACTGTGAGGCAGCCGAGGACTTTCAGTCACAACTTGCAGTGGATGTTAACATTTCAGTTTTCTTTTTGTGTAGCTACAACACGAGTCATTTCAGCTTCTTATAAAATGTCTCATAAATTAATAGAAACATAAGTATGAAAACCGAAATAAGGGCAATTAAAACATATGTATGGTCCGTACTTTTGTATGGTAGTGAATGTTGGACAATAAACAAAGAAATACATAGACTTAGAGAAAAAACGAGAAGCAGTAGAGCTGTGCTTCATCAGAAAAATGAGGATATCATGGACAGAAAAAAGGCAAATGAATTGGTACTGAAAGAGACAAATCTCGAGCGATCACTAATTAAAACCATAAGACAGGCAACTACAGTTTTTAGGCCATATTTGCCGACACGCTGGGTTTAGAACACTTAGCAATCACTGGAAAGATTGAAGGCAAAGGCAGCAGAGGTAGGCAGAGAATAACTCTTATTGAAAATCTTAAGTCATGGGCAATAGGCAAGGGCAGCAATAACAACTTTATGAGGTTAACTGAGAATAGGTTTCAGTGTAGGAACATGATCGCCAATGTCTGTTCCAGACAAGTTACGTGATGATGATGATGATCTTTTTTATTAAATGACTGAAAGTCCATGGCCGCCTCACTGAGAATCTTATTCTTGGCAACCATCCAAACATTCATTTTGCTGCGTTTTGTTTCCCATGTACAAGCATATTTCAGAGTTATCTCATTCTAACCATACTGCTCTTTGCAAGGTCCACAACACTAACACAGAAATAGTGGTTTTGAAATAGGTTGAAGTAATTTCCCATCATCGGGCATTTTACACAATACAAAACATTTTGTGACAATATTGCAATTTATTTTTTTGTTGGATATTTTATGTTAAATGTTGTATTTTTAGTAAATAATAGTTTGAAATTTAAATTTAAAATAAAAGAAAAAGTTCTTTTTTAAAAAAAAAAATTTCTTTTGTTTGTTTTTCATTCATTAGTAAATACTTCAAAGATTAAGTGGAAAGCAGATAGAAACAGAGCACAATTGTTTCTGACCAAAGAGTAGGTAACACAGGCCTCAGCTGATTGTTTATCACAAGCCAAGGTTTGGTTTTCTGTGCAAAGCCAGTCCACAATAAGGTGATCTCAGGCTTTCAGGCCCTCCGTCAGGCCAGGGCACAAGCGGTGCGGCTAGAACCCGCGACAGAAAGATCCCTGTAGATATCAGGGCGGACTTGTTATCCACTGTGCCACCAACGCCCCCCAGAAGCAGGGGTGGAGACAAAGCTTCAAATTTTCCGACAGCACTAAGTTTTGACATATAGTGACACACGTTTAAACCGAATTTCTAGGGAGCATGATTTCTATTTTGGTTTAAGCATAGCACATTAAATAAGTAAGATTAATAAAGGAGAGTAACCAGCTTCCGAAATATTAGTTAAACCAATCCCACCCATCGTCACACCACAATGTGAATGATCACGCCTATCCACGAATCTATCTCTCTTTTTTATCCATTTCTCTATCGCCTTCTCTTTCCTTTTCAGATAAGAGGTTCTTGTTTGTGTTATCGATATAGAATAATAGAGCTTTCACAATTTCTTCATCGCCTTAGTAAGTTTTCAGGTCCTAAAATCTCTACTTTTACAATTTAATCATCACCTATGTTTTCTGATACTGAAGTTCTCAACAAGAGAGATGGCTTTATTACCACCTGTGATGCAACAGTGTTTGCTTAGCTTAGCGCTGACAGGGAGTGTCTGGCACGGTTCCGCTGCGTAACTGAGTGGTGGAAGAGAAGGGATGGGCAGGTGTGTGCAGTAGACCTAGACCTAGCCAGACATCGCGCCTGGCCGTCTGTAGTGTGAGGTATCGGTAACTAACAGTATTGGGTTTGCATGGAGTAATGCAAAAAAGAAAGGGAAGGGTAAGGTGGGTAAAATTTTTACAGTAAAAAAAAAAATTATGTGTCGGTCGGACAATGACTGGGCTTTCCCGGTAGTTTTTATTTCGCTTTAGCGATAGCTGGCAGCCAACACTTTCGGTTTATTGTATGTTTAATATGAAAGAAGAGGAAAAATGGAAAGCTCTTCAATTTCATTTTGGTTAAGCCCTTTTAGGTTTAGGTGTGGTCTGCTGTATATACTTTGTGGAAATATATTTGATCTTCAATTAATGTTTCTCTAAACATATAGTGGTTTAACTAGTGGAAAATTTGGAAAATCTCCATCTCCATTTGAAATAAATTCAGTTGTCTTTCTGTTCTAAAATGAAAGTCTAAACCTATGATTTACAAAACACAGAGGACTTCTCAAGAAGTGCAACTGTTTCTGATGTAGCTCTATACCCGTAACTGAAGTTTTCAAAATCTTTTCCTTACCAGCCGTTTTCATTAAATTTTTGCTTTTGAACAAAATATCACAGCAAAGAAAGCGATATTGCATGTACGTCTTCACTGCCTTCAGCTAAGCTGCTACACCTTCTGCAAGGAAAACGATAAAATTGATGGCTTAGAACAGCAGTGTCACAAGGGGCGATAGAGAATCTCTTCTCAAGGAATATAGTATAAGTAAATTTCAATTATCTTAGATTGTCAAAGCAGTTGATCTAACAAAGGCTCAGAGCATCTCTTACTAAAGAGCTTTGAATCACGGGAAAAAATGAGAGAGAGAGAGCAAAAACAATTTGTAAGATCATAAAATAGTTGTCAAATTCTTCACTTTTGAAGAGGCGAAAAAGAAAGTTGGAAATCAACAGAACCTGGAGATAACATGAGTACCACACTTGGATCAGACAACAACAATTAATAAGAAAATTAAGTTGAAGACAGCAGTAAATGCATTATAATAAGTAGCAAACTTATCAGACAGCAACGATTGATGATAGAATTCAAGTTTTTATACACTAGAAGTAAAAAACAAAGTTTTGGTGAAAAGAATTTAATTCGTAGTATTGAAATTTTATATATATATATATATATATATATACATACATGTTTGCATCATGCTTATCACTGTTATACTTTGTTGCTACATCCTGGCATTTATTTAAAGACAAACAGGAGTAGACATTAACCACCAATACATCAAAACAAAAATGTCTCTGTTTGATTTGCTTAACAATTTATTGATATAATATATAACACATTCTTAATGACTGAAACGCCCACACTCCCCAGAGTGCTAAATCAGCTCTCAAAAACTCGGTTGACAATTGTTCAGTTTATTCACTTTCCGGGCTCAGAAGACACACACACACACACTTACATTAATTAAAAAACTTGCAAAGTACAAAATATGATTGCACAGTTCGGGGTCAATTCAACAGCTTAATGAAGAAATGAAATGAATCACTGATATTGAATATTCAATGCTATTGTTCTTGTAGTCCTCAGAGCTCAGACTGAACGCAGCTGAGTGCCTAACCGTTATAGTAGCGTCTGCTGTGTCCAGGTCAGGATCTCATAATGAGGGTGTCGATGCGTATGCTGACTTCTATGAAGATAACGCCGATATATATAATTCTACATCATGGTGACCACTTTACTGACATCCTGCAACACATCGGCCAGAACATGCTCCAGCTCGAGAATCAGACCTGGAAAAGTAATGTTTCACATGACACACGCGATAGTTTTTGAGAGCAAAGATTTATCTAGAAGGCATTTAGGCTACCCACTGTGATTTGGTTTGGGAAATAAAGCCTATCGCTGGAGACATAGAGCCTGTCGTTTGAGACACTGAGCCTACCACTTGAGACATAAAGCCTGATGTTTGAGAACAGGGCCTGTCTTTTGAGATAAAGCCTGTCGTTTGATACACTGAGCCTACCATTTGAGACATAGAGCCTGATGTTTGAGAAAAAGGGCCTGTCTTTTGAGACATAGATTCTGTGCACACCAGATGATCTCAGGATTTGGGGTCCTTAACAGTAACAGCTCATCCCGACTGGCTTGCTCAAATGCTAACATTGTACTACAATGTCCCCCAGTCCATGCTCACATGGTTCTTTTCCTCAGCTTTGTTAAAGTTATTTATGCACAGCCAAGCAGAGTGATGACCAGACGCCTCAGACTGTTTTGTATACTGTGGCAAACTCTTTTATAGTTAAGCAAACCAAATGGTGGTAGAGGTCCAACTTTGTGCTAGAGTTTGATAAAACAAAACATTTGATGTGTGGTTGAAGTCTAGTTCTTGATACATAAAAATTTATTCCGATTGGTAAATAAGCTGATTTGTTATCATATCTTTACATCAGGTGCAACATTATAGCTCCAGGTGAGATTTAACAAAGGGGCCAAGCATATTGTTACCTTAACACCTAAAGGACCGTTGACAAGAATACTCGCAAAAAAAAAGAGAAAAAAACTCATAAAAGACCGGCGACAAGTATACTCGCAAAAAAGTACCCAGCCATAAAGGACTAGTGATGAGTATTCTCACAACAGCTAGTCCACTACTTTATTCCAATCCAAAATATTCTTAGTCTAGAACTTATTTTCCTATTTCTGGCCCGGTCGAAAGAAACACTTTCGTTATAAATTTGCAGGCATGGGTATACAAACAAAGGATTTCCATTAAAGGCTAATCCCTATTGGTGATAAAGACATGCATATAGATCTCTAGAAGTGGGGGCGGCGACTCCAGTCCTGGAGGTTGAACAGTGGGGGTGGCAGCATGGTCTAAGAGGGGTAATTCTAGGTGGCAGAGCCAGTCCTTAAGGTGTCAAGGGGCATAAATACATCCCCCTTGTAAAAATTTACTGTTTAAAGAAAATTTCATTATAAGTATGAGAATTTCTATAGCATGCTCACACGACTGTATAAAAGGGACACTTCTTGGGAAAAATCTTCTGATGCAGGAATAGGATAGAAGGCTTATGTTTTGCCCCGAAATTGCTGTGGGAGCTGTTGCCAAGACATTTTGATATAATTTATAAGCCTCGTGAAGTGATGAGATAGACACAATGAATCATCCTAAATAATTTTGAAATCTAAATATACATATAAATTTGCTTAAAAGCATATGTTGTATCTTAGAGAGAAATAAAAAAAAAAAAGAACTATACCTGTGTTTGCATTTCTGTCGGCGATGAAGTGAAGTAGCAGAGGATGCGCATTGATCTGGACAGTCTGTCATAAACACAAGAAAGAGCAAAGTTTTGTAATACAGCGCTGGAGATTGTTGAGTCTAAATAGTTCACTTAAATAATAAATGAGAAGTATTGAGATTGATTTGATTGACTTTTGTGTAAAGCCAGTCCACAACAAGGCGATCTCAAACTTTCAGGCCCTCCGTCAGGCCAGGGTTCTGGTGGCAAGGCTCGAACCAGTGACAGAAGGTTCCCTGCAGATTTAAGGGCGGACTTGCTAGCCACTGTGCCACTGATGCCCAGAAGTATTGAGAGTTGAGATATGGGCTAACATTAGAAGCATGACTTAACCACTTAACGGCTGAATAAAGCTAAAGAAACAATTACGGCTCAGAAAAAAGTGTTATGATCCACATTCATTTTTCATGGTCTGTGGTTATTTAATGCCATATGTTATGGATTTCTTTGGCTTCTCTTTTCTCCAAAAGAGACTAACTCATTTAGACACCATGTCATGGCCATATAAGAAAATTTTGAAATTGGGTTTTTTAAAGAGGCTGAATTTGGCCTCTTACTGTTAGCAGTGAAGTAATTCAATAGATGCAGTAGCCTCCCCGAAGAATACCCTCACGGATGCTCTTCACTCTTTTATACAATTGAGAGAACTTTACTTTCCCAGTTCTCAGCTTAAACAATGTTGGTATTCAGCTATGCATATCATAGTGCCCTTTTGCAAGACAAGTTTCTTAAAATGACAGACATTCACTTGTCTTACTTTGGTTGTTAGCAAATACTGCTGGAAGGTGGTAGCGCCTAATGGAGATGAAGGCATTAGTCTTGGGGCTGATGGAAGTGAGAATTTACCAGAGAAAGTCTCATTTCAACAGAAAGTGAGGAGACAGTGCTACCTTTGGAATTCATGAACATCTCTATGCTAGTTTGCTACTACGTACCAAGAGCATTTATTGTGTCTGACTCTTAGGAATCTCCGACACATTGTTGAAGGCATAGTATCCTGCTAAGATCACTTTAACTTACATCGATGTTAGGGCAGGTAGGCTGTAATATGTGCAAGAAAAAAAAATCTACGTAACTTTTTTACGAATGCACCACATATTGCAATCCCCAACACACTTGATGCACTGAATTGCGATAGTGATACATTTTTCTCTCTTTTATGCAAAACCCTGTAAAGCTTGCAGAATTTGTTATGATGTAAATACCCAGATCTGGCTAAAAAATGACAAATATGATCCTACCTGAAACCGATCATAAAAGTTAATGATTTTAGAGTTGTTTCCCATGCCCATTTTGCTGGCCTGTTCAGTCATGATGCCAAACACTGACAGAAAAGATTGGCGGAGAGCCGTATCTGGCGCCATTTGATTGGCAACTGGATAAGCAAGGAGAAAAAAAAAATTTTGTCTTAAAATTGTCCAAATGAGTGTGAACTACAGTCGAAATATAAACATTTAGAATCATGCTCATAGAATGTGCGCTCTAGAGATTGAACATAAACTCTAAACACTGATTTTTCCTCCTTGAAATATAATTTGTTGCATCAGAGTCATTACTACTGATCTAAGGCTATTTGCATAAAAAATCAAAATTGGCTCCAGATAACGTTGATAATAAAATTCTCATTAAGTGTAACTGCACACTGCCATTACCTTCAGAAGTATAAATCACAGGCCAAATAATATGATTTACATTTAATTATGGAATATTCACTTTGCTAATTTGCAAAGAAAATTACATTTTCTTTATAAAATCTTGAAAACTTTTATAAGGATCATATTGACAGAAAAAAAAAAATGATCAGTTTGAAAAATCTGTACACAAGATGGGGGTTTCATTATTTCCCTTGACAAAAATGACACATCAAACAAATGTCTCACCTTTAACGATGACCACACCATCTCGATCTGTGACAACTATGGCATGAAGATTTTCCACACTGAAAAGAAAAATGAAAATGGTATATCTCAAGTTTGCAGGGGGGGGAAGGGGGGAGAATGCACAAGTTCCATAATTTTCAAAACTTACAAGCTGCTTAGGTTGAGCTCAAAGTGAGATGAAAAGAGCTGCCACCGGTGTCAAGAAATAAGTTTCAAAATAAACTTACTCTGTAGCAGTTTAAAAACAAAAACAGATTGTCTATCGAAACCACAAACACCAATATATATGTTGCATAATGCGTTAAACCTTGACATTAGCAAACAGACAACGAAATATTAATTATCCTAGTTTGATTCTATAAAATACCAAATTATAAATTTGACATAAAAATTGTCCTAATACTTGGCTTTTCTAAAACTTGGTGGTGACTGTTATATCTAAGTAAGAAAATATACACGATAGCTAATCTTGTGTTTCCTAACCTGGCCATTTGCTTGTGCAGGTACGATTTTAAGTCCTGGGAAAGTAAGTTTAAATCAACAAAAATATGTTAGTAAAAAAAATTTTTTGTTTTTTTTTATATATTTGTAATGATTTGATGTGAGAAAAAAAATTGGAATGAGGATGGAAAAAAGACAACAAATGATTGGTAAACAAGTTTTTGAGAAAATGAGAGGTCTAACCTTGAACAAGGATAAAAACAAAAAATAACAGACAAACTCTCTCTGGTTATATAAACACAACCAATGCACACAGTCATACAGACTCTCATCCAATGCATCTCTCAGACCCATAGATTAAAACCTTTAACAAAAACATTCTAAAATTATTTTTTTAACTTATGAATATTGATACATATATTCAATTGGAAAAAAATCTGGAATTTCAGAAAAATCCGGAGAATGCCCATCTCTGCTACTTGCTCTTCTTGTTATTTTTTTAGGACTGCACTCACAGTTCCATGATTGGTGTTGCTAGAAATAGAATTATAAATTCTTCTTGAATGCCTTTGAGTTCTATTGCATATATTATATATCTATGTTGCTAATCAATATTTCTGAATCTTCTAATGCCATATATACTTTCACCTTCAAAAGGTCCATATCAAAATTAAGATGAGATTAAAATTTCATTGCATCTCAAAAATTACCACATGAAAAAAGAGAAAAAAAAGTCTATGAAATTTCACAAAAATAGTTGCAATCTGAATTGCATTTTTTTTTTCTTCTTATACAAAGTTTTGAAATATATCTACCTCCGTCATGATGGGTCAGGGAACAGAGCTCTAGTCAGAGGTGCTAGTTGCGAACCAATTTTAGAAAATTTGCTCTGAAACAGAAACCAGTATGCAAAAATAATTTAATGTGTGTTTTTTGCATGACAGTTTTTCACCTAATGGATGTTTGTCTAAAGCCCAGCCCAAGTGAATTGCAAGTAGCATTTCAAAGATAAAAAAAATTTCTTAGTTTTTGACATGATATAACAGGGCAACCCAAACCTGCGTTTTGTGTGCTTTTATAAGCTGAAAACTGGACACAAATTTTTTTTCCTGCATCAAGACATTTCATTCTTTTAAAGCTATAAGTATTAGATTAGTATAAAGCATTTGAATGAAGAAATTTATTTCTAAGGCGTTTAATACTGACCTCAAGACATCATTAATAGCCCTTTGCATAAAAATAATCATACAATGATAATGTAAAAAATTTTAATAAAAAAAAAACACATACACACACACAAAAAAAAAACAAATGAAAAAAACAAGAAAAGACAAGGCTAATGTTTGTTCTACAAGCTTGCAATGATCATGTTTTTCCCAAAGCAAAGTAAATACACAGCATCATGTGATATTAGTACTAAGTGTGTAAACAAAATGTAGTTTAACTTTCACTATCCCTATTATTACTTTACACATTGTTCCTCATGAACTGTCTTTTCTAAAGTAAAAAAGTGATTGCTGGCAAAAACGCACGATTTGATAAACATACAAATATCCATGTCCACTCTTTACTGCTTTGCCGGCAAAGTAAGCACAGAAAATAGGAAATGGATCACCTCCAATGCACATTTGTGGAAGGAAAAGTGCTTTTTATAGATGGTGATGGAGGTGATGATGATGCCAATGAAGAGATAATGGTGATAATAAATAATGATGATGAAATTTTAAGGCCAGGCCGGTGTGGTTTCGGGCGATTTTTTCTTAAAAATATCGGTTTTGGTAAAAAATGTTCGTCAAACGTCTTCTGAAATGAACCCCATACACAAAAAAACGTTGATAAAGTAAATAGTCTAAAAAGCAACATTTCTGAGGCATGGTTAGTCCCTTTTTTTCACTAAAATGTGAAAAAAAAAACCCGCCAACTTTGAGCTTTTAGATCTCTACTATTGTCGCTACAAACTATATCACATTTGGTATTGTTGAAATCGCCCATTCAAGAACTGAACGAATCAAGTCTTTTTTCTTCCTTGTTTATCGTAAATCGGTATAATGATGATAATAATAAAGATGTGCTGGTGAAAGTGGGAAGACTTTTGATAATATAATGGTAGTTTCATCATTTTTTAACTGTCCAAAGCACTTTGAGCAAGTAATCTGAATCTGTTTAGCTGTAGGTAATATAATATAATCAGTAAAAAAACAAGAGTAGGCCTACTGAGCACACAAATTATAGGAATCCCAAACAATGTAAATAATGACAGTTGACACAAAAGGATTATTAACAATGTCAACAAGCAAACAATCTATCATAAAACTCAAGGAAAACTCTTAAAATTTGCTAGCAGGAGTCTTTAAATTTGCATGCCGGCTAGATGAATAGGCCTAGCTCTGATCTAGTTATACCACAGAGATAAAAATAACTGCTATTCTTCAACTGTACTGTTTTTTTGGCTCACAACGTCCAGGGACCAGTAAAAATTTTCATTAAATTTTTTGTAATAAATTTTAATATTGTGCTTGTGTAACATTTGATTTAAATGTAGGAAAGGTCAACTGAGACACCCTGAGAGCTTTGGTGTATAGAGTGAGCTTGTTTGAAAAACATTTGAAAATTAAAAGTCACTGTGCCAGGTAGGGAAGGTTAAGAAATAATGTCAATGATAACCATTGTGGAAACACTTTTGATTATGCCTTCATAGCCATATTTCTGTGACGAAATGAAGGCAATTTAGTCAACTGTTGACAACTTTATGACTTTAAAAAATTACCAGCGATTACAAAAAAAAATTTAATCTAAAAACAACCTTATCTTTTCAAATTTTTGGAACAAAATGATCACTTCAGATCACCATCTTGGTTAAGGACATTAAGTTTTCTTTGTTAATTTTATCAGGTTTACTTCAGCCATTACGCCTGGTTAAAAAATAAAACACATATGATCTCTAGATACTGTATTTTATTTTCAAATTATTAAATGGCTTTGCTGTAATATGACAGGTTTTTCAGCAATTAATTAAGAAATAAAATGTAAGTCATCTATAGAAATTGTACTTTATGTTTAACTTATTAAGTGGCTAAGCTGCAGTATGTAAATTAACAGATAAATAAAATAATAATGACAAAACGTTTAAAACATTGATAAAACATTCTTCCGTTCTTATTCATCCTGAACCTGTACCTCTATAAAATCTGGCCACTATCATGTGAGAGTTCAGATCTAGGGACCTAAGGACCGCACTACTGCGGTATTACCGGTTAGTGATTAGTCTAGTTTTCATAGATTTACTGGGATAATCCAGGGGCAAGCCCACTGACTTCTAGATCTACCTTCAAGTGCTACCAACGAAAAGAAGAGGTTGTGGGTATAAGATTGTGCTTTTTTGGTAGGAAAAAAGCACGATTTACGATAAAATTTGGCCTACGGCGGCTTCATTTTGTGGGTTGCTTGTGAAGGTAGATTTAACAGTCAGTGGGCCTGTCCCCGGATTATCTTGATTTACTTTTCTTGCTTGCACATTGGGAAGTCTTACCATTGTTGAAATTGTATTTCATTTTTTACTTAATTGTATCAATATGGTCATGAACTAGATTCTAGATCTACTGTCGATGGCCCTGGCAAAAACTTGTGATGGCTAGACTAGTCACTAGGCCTAGGGCGAAACTTACGATGGGTGTAAAAAAATCCCATGTGTTTCACAAGAACACGCTCACAGCGTCGGTCAAAATTTATATTTTCTCTTTCTTTTCCTTCAGACTGTGAAGCAGATAAAAAAATATATTTACAAATCTGGATCTAAATGCAGAAATTTTGTCTCGGCCCGTCTACTCTAGGTTGATGCCAAGTGTTTTGATGAGGAGATTTTGATGAATCGCATCCCACATGACCAAGAGATTGTAAACATACAGCCAGATTTTCTCCGCAATCGTATCGTTGCCAAATTGTAAATTAGTATTGATAAAATGTATTATTTGATTAGCACTCTGCTATGTTAATAATTATTAATAATCATTTCTGTTATATGTCCAATTATATTTTTTCATTTTAATAGCTCATAAACATGCTCCATAATATTTCAGGAAAGTATGTATGCATTGAATGATAAAAATAGTTCCCCCAGACTTAATTATTAATAATTATTAGCCATTTTGTTTTATATCCGCTTCTAATAACGGTCCGTGTTTTAGACTCTAGACTATTTGTACCTTACGACTGCCGTTGGTGGCGAGAGTGAAGTCCCCCTGCTTCCTTGCCAGCGACATCTTACGCGAATTGATTACCACGTCATTTTCATGACACTGGATAGGATCTACTATCATTCGGACAACAAAGTTTATATCTTAGTGTAAATAATGAACTTATCGTAGTTTCTCGCAAAGATGTAGACGCTTCCAAGGTAAATAGATGAGCATTTTCTCAAATTTAGATATCATTTTACTTTAATAATTTTGCCTTTAAGACTATCTCAATATGAGGTGGCTGGTATGAATTTTGGAGGATTTGAGATGTCTACAAACTACACTTAGACTCCATACGGATTGTTATTGTTACTATCTAGATATTATGTCTTTTTT
>BLXT01004960.1:793736-826779 GCA_019648995.1 Plakobranchus ocellatus
AAAAAAAAAACAAACACAAAAAAAATTAATTCTATATTTTTGGTTATTTATTTAACAATAAACAGAGATGCCATATTTCCAAAAATCTGGGGAAATCACAAAAGGCGTCGATTTTTTTTCCGGAAGGATGTTTTTTGTTGTTCATGTGCTGTTGTCTGGGTGACTGGCCAAGTATGATATATGACGAGTTCTCGTTTAAAGTTGGGTAATTTTGTCGGGTTCATACTAGAACACTGTGATCAAAGGTTTGTTTAAGTGATGAAAATTATGAATCTTTCCTTTATCGAGAAGTATCCAATCTATTTACATTTTTCTTGTTCTTGTTGCTCGTGACCTGTCCTGTCACAGATTTATCAGATCGGCACAGAGCAATTTAACCAAAAGCCTTCCAAAGGTCTCTCTTACCTGCAAGAGCAGGGCTTGTTGAGCAAGCCTCTCATCCCGACAGAGGTGGTCACATTCCTGCGAGAGAATCATCGGCTCGACAAGAAGATGATTGGGGAGTATATCAGTGATCGCAGGAACAAGGAGGTCCTGGAGGCGTATGTCAGGTTAGTTAATGATTGGGGAGTATATTAGTGATCGCAGGACAAGGATGTCCTGGAGGCGTATGTCAGGTTAGTTAATGATTGGGGAGTATATTAGTGATCGTAGAACAAGGAGGTCCTGAGGCGTATGTCAGGTTAGTTAATGATTAGGGAATATATCAGTGGTCGCAGGAACAAGGATGTTTTGGAGGCCTATGTCAGGTTAGTTAATGTTTGGGGAGTACATCAATAATAATCGCAGGAACAAGGAGGTCCTGGAGGCCTAGTTCAGGTTTGTTAATGATTGGGGAGTATATCAGTGATCGCAGGAACAAGGAGGTCCTGGAGGCCTATGTCAGGTTTGTTAATGATTGGGGAGTATATCAGTGATCGCAAGAACAAGGAGGTCCTGGAGGCCTATGTTAGGTTAGTTAATTTACTAGCTTAGTTCTTTTGTAGTTTTAGATTTCAAGCGAGATCAGACAGCTCATTGCCCTGTTGTACCAATTGTTTTTACTTTGCTTTTATTCTCTTTCTCTCTCTCACTCACTCATTCACTCACTTACTCACTCATTCTTACTCATTCACTCACTCACTCATTCTCACTCATTCACTCATTCTCTCTCTCTCTCTCTCTCTCTTCCTCAATGTCTTAGGCCAGTTTATTTACTGTTGTGGTAAAATTCGGCAAATAAAAGGCTTTTTTCCCAGGAATAAGATGGAGCGTGAAATTGACTGTGCTTTTGTTGTTTGTCTTCACTGCTGGCTGTTTCAGTATGTAACCAAATCTCAAGCCATCAAAATAACATCTAATCAGAAAAGCAGACTGATAGTGTGTGGGTGAATGAACATTGGCATCAATCAACATAACATAGTCCTTGTTTTGTGTTGTGTGTGTTGCAGCTCCTTCAACTTTGAAGATACACGTGTGGATGAGGCGCTGCGCATGTACCTTGAGTCTTTCCGCATGCCAGGAGAGGCGCCTGTTATATCTTGGCTAATGGAACACTTTGCAGAACACTGGCATGTAAGTGTAATTGAGTTTAAGGAAGAGAGCTAAACCCTCTAATCATGTTTGGAACCATTACAAGTCAGATGGAAAGATTTAGTATTGTTTTTTTTTCCCAGCCTTTTTGGGCTAAGTTTAGTAAATTTTAAATGATATTTTTTATTACTTTAAAGCGTTGAGAACTATTTTCTGGTATAGTATTTATTTTAGACAATCGCATGATGTCTGATTTTCAATTTTTTCCTTCCCCAACATTTTGTTTCAGAAAAGCAATGGAGAACCATTCCATAATGTTGATGCAGCATTTACGTTAACCTACGCTGTTATTATGTTGAATGTTGACCAACACAATCACAATGCAAAAAAGCAAAACATACCCATGACCGCCGAGGTACGTACACCAAGATAATATACCTAAAATGTGGAAATTTGATTGAAACATTTTTTTTGTTGCTATTGCCATGTTTGTTTTTCCTCCTGCCTCCAGTCGTCTATTGTTTGTTTGTGTTTTTGAGCCCGCCGCTCACAACCGGCCAACAAAAGCTTGAAATCATCTAGAAATAAAAGAGCTAAGAAAAAAGTGTTCCTCTGGTTAGGCTAGCAACTACCATAGAGGCACTAAATCATGTAGACTAATGAAACACATTTTTGCCTCTTCTTCTTATGAACATAGAGCCTTTTCTTATTTTTAAATTCTTTTTTATGGTCATTCTTGTCACCCCCTTATAACAACGCCTTTTGCATAGATATTCTTATCCTTGAGCATCAATTAAAAATTTTTCTCTCTCCCTCCCTCCCTTCCTTCATTTTTTTTCTTGTCTATGATCTCTGAAAATTGATGCTTAAAGTCGTCACCTCTGATTAATTGTTTGCTGAGACATTTAGATGAGTCCACGACCCAGAAGGCATAGGTAAACAATGACGTATGTCATATGTGTTTATCTGAAAGCCTTAAGTATTGCAATATTTGATTTTATAAAGCCCACTTAGAAACTCTGCCGGGGACCATGTGTAAAAAGCCATGGCAGTTTAAAATCTTTTTAATTTAATGTATGAAGATTTTGTCCCAAAACAACACTACTAGTGTTTCATTTCTTTTGCTTGATTGTTTCATTTTATTCCCTGCCTACAGGAGTTCAAAAGGAACTTGTCCAAAGTGAATGGTGGGGGAAACTTTGATCAGGACATGCTGCAAGAAATTTTTATGGCCATAAGGTGAGATTTTTTTTTTTATAAGGGCATACTTGACTCGACTTAAACCCTATCTATACATCATATTTTGCTATTGTTGTGACAATTCATGAAAGATGTTTTAAATTAAATTTGTTGTACGTCCTCTACGCATAGGCCCACACTGGACGCGGCAGTTCACGCGTCCAATAATACATGTTTTGAAATACTCTCTTTCTTTGGTATGAGCGCACACCAAGTCGGCTACTTGTTGAAGAGTCCTAGCTATCCTTTGTGTTTTACAGCCTGGTCTTGCATCAGCGGCTCTGTTGGATAAAGGAAAGGGAGGTGCCATTACAAGACAATGCATAATTCTACTGACCGTTGCAGCGCAAAACACGAGGCCAGTCTTGTTATGCAAATTATCAGGCTAACTTGTCGATGGGCAGTGCACAATAACTGCGACATCAGACCTTCAAGTTAGCCATGACAAGTCGCGTCGCCTCCAGTGTGGGCCTACGCTAAGCTGTACGTGAAACTTTTGCGGAGATCACGAGAGGTGTCAGCTTGACCCCACATATTAAAGAGTATTAAAAAAAAAAAGGACGTGTGCCCCTATGATGTGGTTGGGTGATGACCACTGGTCAGTAAAATAGATGCCTTTGGGTATAATTAAGGCATTGCCAAATACTAAGATAAATTTTGTTTTGTAAATAGTGAAAAAAAAAAATCAACTCAAATAAAAACAGGGTTGACATTTCAAAATATTTTTAAAAAAAGCAAAAACAAAAAACAAATGAACCAACACCAGTTGATTGGTGAAAGGTGTATTTGCTTAGCAGATATTGTGTTTTCATGATAGAAAAAAATACTGAAGGCTAAAACCAGCCCTGCCCTCTAAGTTAACTCCAATTTCATCTGTCTATCAATGTGTTTATCATTCGCAGAAATGAGGAGATTGTGATGCCAGCCGAGCACACAGGGCTGGTCAGGGAGAACTACATGTGGAAGGTAAGGCTGGGCTACTAGGCTGCGCTGCTTGTCTTACTTTTGAACTGAAAAGCCCTGATGGCAAGTTGTTAAAAAACATTCACAGAAAATCAATGGATTTCCCAGGATGCTCTTGCCTGGTCTGATCAGTTTGTGACAGGAAGTTGTGAGGGATGAGTACAGATTCAGCGACACTGAATATTATGGGGCTGGTCAATTTGTAAATGGCACACAAACAGATTTAAAGACACTGAATATTACGAGGCTAGTCAGTTTGTGAGGGACACACTAACAGATTATTAGACATTGAATATTATGGGGCTAGTCAGTTTGTGAGGGACAAACAGATTTAAGGGCACTGAATATCGGACTTTTCATTAAAGTTTGCCTCTTATAAGTAAAATGTTGTCTTCATGGCTGTAGTAACAAGCTTGATTATGAAACGTGATCCACATTTTATATCCATCATCATAATTTGTGTCCTACAGATTTTACTGCATCGTGGTGCGTCCAAAGAAGGTGTCTTCTTGCATGCACCAACTGGAGCTTACGATCACGACCTCTTCACACTGATCTGGGGACCAACTGTGGCGGCACTCTCTTTCGTCTTTGACAAAAGCTCTGATGAGACTATTGTGCAGCGGGCCATAGCTGGATTCAGGTATTGCAAGTTGTTCAGACTTGTTCACTGCATCAATAATTTGACCTGTAGTATAATGGAGAACATTTTTATTGGCTGTAATCTTTCCCTACTATTGTTATTGATTTTCGGTTGTGTATAGACTTGACTGTAAAATATAGTGGCCAGTACCCATGGAACATGTAAAAGTATCACAGATTCAGTACACGAAAAGCCTGTACCGTCTTTTCTGCACATCCGTTCGTTACCATTTGAAAAGTGTCATGCATGTTTTCTCTCCAAATAATATTTGATAAACCACCAGCAAGCACAGTTTGAATCAAGTAGGGTCATAATAATAAAAGGGAAAGGGTAGGATGCTAGAAATAGTTGTTGGCACTGACGGGTATCGTAAACTACTCTATTCGTGAGAAGATAAACATTGAACATTTTGCACTACGAGGTTTTTCTTCCTAGATCAAATCTGACTGAAATGTAATGCAAAGAACAGTAAGAAAGTAGAAAGAAAAAAAAAGCGGCCCTAAAAATTGTTATTTATCTTAGTATTTTTTATTAAATTTATTATTATTAATATTATCATCATTATATTGTTGATGTTATGAGTGCTTTTATAATTAACTTATTGGTGGCTCAAAATACACTTATCCAGGAATAGGATAAGAGTAAATATTTTTTTAAGATAAAAAAAAAACCATATAAAGTGGTGGATTATGTTTTTGTATCCATTCACAATTAAAAGATATTAAAGTCTTTTTTCCCCACCTCACATATTGCAGTAGGACTTCAGGTGACATCACATCCTTACAGCTGGGTGTCACAAATGAGGAATGAATTCACCACAAAAATTCCCTATGTATATATCAGGCCAGAAGTCATACCACTTGCGACACGAAATGTCTCAATTAAGAGCCAGAGCAAAAAGAAAGTCCAAGTGCAGCAAAAAGAAAAAAACAGAGAGGGGCAAAAAACCTGTTATAAGGGGCATTAAAAGAAAACAACAACAAATTAACCCAAAATATATTTATTTGGTGTTTTTTCTTACTAAATCAAGGCAACTGATTATGAATCTGAAGTAAAAAGGTTAAAGTTTTTACTTTGGAACCCCCTCCCTCCCACCCTCCCAAAATTGGACTAGGCACAAAATATGTATGTATTTGCAGTAAAAATTTGCACTTTTTACTGCGTCAGTAGCAACTAAAGTAAGCAACATGTA
Source organism: Plakobranchus ocellatus (assembly GCA_019648995.1). Lineage (NCBI taxonomy): Eukaryota > Metazoa > Mollusca > Gastropoda > Plakobranchidae > Plakobranchus > Plakobranchus ocellatus. The sequence goes on from BLXT01004960.1 coordinate 799,286, forward strand.
GGCTGCGGTTTTTTGCCAAAATTGTGTAGATAAAAGTGTGAGTAAATACATACCAAGGAAACTGGGCGCAAGTTGGTGTTTATGTCTGTGTTCACAGAAGGGAATTTTGTAAACTCAGTCAGGAATGTATAAGAATCTCTTCAGTGTGATGCTATGGAATCCAAACAAACTGATACACTTCACAGCAAAACAATACGAGGGATATGAGTTTTATAACAAACCCCATTCATGGATCTGTAGAAGTGAGCTCAAAACTCTACATGCCTTACCTGAGTAATACATATCTATTCAATATATTTGATGTATTTTTTATTACACTACTTGCTTTCTGTTGTAAATTGCCTCATTTTTAGTATGCTGGCCATTATGCTAACTTCTCTTGCTCTATCAGTTCTTGCTTTATAAAGAGTGTACGTGTGTGTTTGTCTGATTCTGATTTGTGTGCAGGAAATGTGCCATGATCTCTGCTCACTATGGAATGAGTGACGTGTTTGACAATCTGGTCATTTCTCTGTGCAAGTTCACCACTCTGCTCAGCGCTGTAGAGGTGAGTCAAAACATGTTTAAGCTCTTTTGCTAAACATCGTCTGCTAGTGCAGCTTACAACCATGAGCATCTTGAGATTACACCTTATGTGTTGAATTTTGTAAACTGTGATTTGAAGAAAATGCATTTATAAGTAAATTTTCCTTCGTTAAAAAAAATTGCTTGATCCAAAAGTTCAAAAGCTAAAAACAAGGGAGAGGAATAGCATGTATCTTTATGCAGTTTTTACCATGTAACATTTCATAAATGGAAATCTTATGATGTATGATTCAAGGGCACTGGCTTTAATACACATGTTATGGAAAAACTCAGATGGGTAGATAACACTTGAAAAATCGTCATTAATGCTTATATATAAACCATAGCTTTCTTTTCAAAGATTTTAAAAAATTTGCTTTTCAAGGAAATATTTGATATAAAATGGTATTTTAGCTTTGAAAAAAAGTTGAAAGCTGACAAACCTTGTCAATGTATCTCTACCATTTCTTTAACCACAGAGCCCTGAAACTTTGCCAGCCATGTTTGGTTCAAACTTGAAGGCCCAGCTGGCAGCTCGCACTGTGTTTGGTCTGGCCCACCGTCACGGTGACATTCTACGAGAAGGCTGGAAAAACATAATGGATTGTATGTTGCAGCTGTTCCGTGCTAAGCTGCTACCCAAGTCGATGGTGGAGGTGGGTGGAGCGATTAAGGCTTGTAGTTCCTCACAGCCTTCCCTAAAGCTCTGGAGCCCGAAAGGGAAAAGTAAAATTTGATTGAATAAAAGAAAACAATGCAAAATATCTTCAGATGCAATATAGCATGATTTGAATGGTAGAGTTATCAGTGTCAAAGTTTATTATACAGAAGTAAGCCTATTAAAATGGTTCCTCATTCAGTTTGTATTTTTGAGTTAGCTTGCATTGAAATGGAACGGCTGGCATTGTTTTTAAAACTTGAGCAAGTTCTCAAAATATGTAGTCAACTGAGGTTGAGTGAGAGTCAGAAGATTCATTCATAGAAAGATGAGCCAATCTCACAGCTATGTTGTATAGTGCTAAAACTTTCTCTTGCTTTTGTTTGTAACATTAGACAATTCTGTGTGTATATGTACAGAATTTCAAGTTTTACTGCTGGTTAGATACTTTTTTACCTTATCTCTTTGACGTAACTGTATGGCTTACACTGTTGAAAAGTTTATATAGATTTATTCAAGGAACAAACATTTTTTTGTTTTGTCAACCAAGGTAGAGGATTTTGCTGATGCAACAGGGAAAATATCAATTATCCGTGAAGATCCTTCAGCATTCCAAAGGTAAGGCATTGAAGTCATTTCATTTTCATAATTATTTGTGTTATTTAAAGTGTGGTTCAGTGCTGAATTTATGCCCAAGAAAAGTTTTTCTGTAAAAGTACTAGAGTGGCCAGTAAAGTTTTGTTTCCTTGAAATTTTATCAAATTTCATTGCTTTTAGAATTAAGCGATTGTTGAGCAGAAAAAGTATTTTCAAATTTTCTCCTTGCTTCATTGCTTCTGCTCACTACTATGTTTTTCAGTGTGCACTTTTTTCTATCCAATTTTTTTTCCTTTTTTTTTTTTTGGGGGGGGGGGGTTGTCTTAAAGTAGAGTTTGAGTGACAATACTCCAGAGAAGTATTGTTTTCCCTGATCGCTATTCGTGTTTGTTCGTAACCCAGTTAAACTATACACTCAAGCCATATTGTGCAGAAAAATGCTTCTTCTTCTTCCATTGTATGTTTCTCCTTTGTGTTGCTGCTACTATCTATCACTGTGCACTATTTCTCTGACAGATCAGAGACTGGTGTTCTGTCCAGCTTCGTGTCGTACTTCTCTCTGATGTATGTTTCTCTTGTATGTTGCTGATGTGTCGCTACTACTGTCTTACTCTGTATTTCCCTGACAGATCAGAGACAGGTGTTCTGTCCAGCTTCGTGTCGTACTTCTCTCTGTTGTATGTTTCTCTTGTATGTTGCTGATGTGTCACTACTACTATCTTACTCTGTATTTCCCTGACAGATCAGAGACAGGTGTTCTGTCCAGCTTCGTGTCGTACTTCTCTCTGTTGTATGTTTCTCTTGCATGTTGCTGATGTGTCACTACTACTGTCTTACTCTGTATTTCCCTGACAGATCAGAGACTGGTGTGCTGTCCAGCTTCGTGTTGTATTTCTCTCTGTTGTATGTTGCTGATGTGTCGCTACTACAGTCTAACTGTAATTCCCAGACAGATCAGAGACAGGTGTTCTGTCCAGCTTCGTGTCGTACTTCTCTCTGTTGTATGTTGCTGATGTGTCACTACTACTGTCTTACTCTGTATTTCCCTGACAGATCAGAGACTGGTGTGCTGTCCAGCTTTGTGTCGTACTTCTCTCTGTCTGAGTCATCCAGCACAAAGGGTCCAAGTCAGGAGGAGCAGGAAGCCTCCAAGGCCGCGGCAGCATGTGTGAGAGACTGCCAGCTAGATCAGCTGCTGGTGGACAGCAAATTTCTGCGGGAGGACTCACTGCAGGAACTCATTAAGGTACATATACATTATGTGCCTCTTCTCTCTCTCTCTCCTTCTGTGCATGTGTGCACGCTTTAAAAGCTTTGAAAATTTACAGTAGAAGTGAAGAAAATTTGCAAACATTGTGATGCTGTTGACGTTGTGATGTTTCAGACCAATAAAGGGAGACACCAAAATGTCCGAATGAATGTGTTGTGTTTTATTAAGCTTGTCAACCATCAACAGTTCTCAAAAAACTCTTGACACAAGTGTGGGGTCAATGGTTTTACCTTAGCTTAGAAGGTCTAAGGTTTGAATGCTGACACATCTAGGCAGCTTGATTTGCCTGAGAAAATTATAGTTATAACTTTTTTATCAATTCATTGAATTTAAAATATTTTTTTTTAAAAGAAAAATGAAAATCTCCACTACCACCATCTCTCCACTCAGGCCCTGGTTTCCATACGTCAAGGTAGTGAGGACGACCAGGGCTCGCTGATAGGGCATTATGATGAAGATGCTTGCGTGTTTTTCCTAGAACTGCTAGTCAGAGTTGTGCTTCAAAACAGGTAAGTGCAGCTGGAACCTGAGCAGATTCTGTGTGTAGTGGGTAGTCAGAATGTGGCAAAATCAGACTCAAAAACTGTTGTGCAAAAGTCCTATTTACTGTCTAGAGATTTAAAATGTGTGTGTTTGTTCTTACTCAAATCTACCCATTACAGTAAATCAGTGCAAGTCACACTTGGGACCTATTGAAGTCATGATCAATGTGTAGTATTAGATATTGTTATGAAATAAAAAAAAACCTTATGTCTTTATCTTACCTGGGTCAAAAGATATGCAAATTTAAAGATTTTATTTTTTATAAACTTGTAGAGTGAATACAAATTTTTAAATGGTCCTAGTGTAAAATTATCCATAGTGACTTGTGCCTGAGTATGTCTGGTTGCCTCAAATACAGACAGTTGCGATATGAAATAGAAAAACAGTGACAGACGTGAAATTTTGACTCATGGTGATTTTCATATAATTTTTAAAAGTTTTTTAGGGCAGATTTTAATACTCTCTGAATTTTTTGTTCTATCTTAATTACTTTAAAAGTTATTGCAAGTTTTGAACCATAAATTAGGAAAAAATGAAAGTGAGGAAAATGAATTTTTACCAGATTTAGAGACTTTTGCTCTTGTGTCTTTGTCTGGGTTTTCCTGGGCCGCCACACATTTGAAGTCTTGTTTCATTCTGAGGTTAAAATGTCTTAGTTGCTAGTTGTGCTCATTAGTTTGTGAATGTTTCATGAGAGAAATTCTCGTGTTTCCTCTTTATCTTAATAAACAGTAAATTTGGATGTTTATAGTTCTCATTATTATTTTTCTTTATTACAAGCATCTTAAAAATTTTGCAAAGTGTATCAGTCATGTTCAAGAATCTATAGCTTCTTCCAGTCTCATATTTCTTGTATTGCTTTCCCAACTTTGTCTCTGTAGGGACCGCATAGCACCAGTGTGGCAAGGTGTAAGGGACCATTTGTACAACATCATAGTCAACAGCAATACTCATTCATTCCTTGTGGAGCGTGCTGTAGTCGGCTTGCTTCGTATTTCCATACGCCTGCTTCGTCGGGAAGAGATAGCCGCCCAGGTGCTGACGTCACTGCGCATCTTGCTGATGATGAAACCCAATGTTGTGCACACAATCTCTAGACAGGTGAGTCCTTCTTACTGCTGCCTCTCTGCATATTTCAACATTGAAAGGTGGACAAAACAAGAAATCTGTATATGCATAGTTATGGACATCCAATTCATTGGATAGATAATTATTTCTACCTGATAAAAACATCCATTATTGTTTTCAGATTCACCTGTGTAATTGTTGTAGCTGTATTGCGGCTTTCAAATTTTTACTTCTCTGAAATTTGTTTTTTAAGATTTTCCAAACTACAGTGTTTGATAATAACATGAATGACATGCAGTTACTTCATTATTCTACCTCAAAAATGTCTGAGCACAACTGGACCCTTAGATATGGTTTAGGCAAAAAGCTCGAAGCCACCTAAATTTTCTCCTAGACCCCCCCAGCTCCCAATCTCCATCCTCTTTGCTTACCCTTCCTCCCTCTGTCCTTTTGTCATCCTGTTTCCTGCTAAACTGGTGATAATGCACTTTTTCCAAATTTCCTGTCCATGGGACTTCCCATTCTGCTACACTAGCATTTACCCTTTACTTTTATGCCTTATTCTGTGTCATGATCACTGACTTCTCAGATTCTTCTGGTCGTAAATATTTCAATTTAAGATTTGTGTTCTTCCAGGTGTTTTTCTCTTAAATGAGTAACAGTCAAAACAGTGTTAGTGTTTGTTCTTGTTTCATCCCTGTCTAGATCTCGTTTGGCCTGCACGATCTGTTGCGCACCAACGCTGCAAACATCCACGCCAGCCATGACTGGTACACGCTGTTTACTTTGCTGGAGGTGGCTGGGGCTGGGGCAAACTTGCCGCCCATCATGCATGCTGGCTGTCCAGACATGGATCTCTCGGATGTGCTACAAGACGCAGGTCAGTGGCAGGAGCAAGGTTAATACCTGGGTAATTTGAGAGGCAGGGCTAATAGTACGAGATTTTGGTCAAGTCATGTCCCAGTCTTTTTTTTTAAGGTTCAGTTTCTTTCTTTGTATAAAAACCTGCCCCTCAACTTATTCAGTATTATTGTATCACACATGGATATGTATCTTTTTATAAAGCAAATGCTAGTTTTGAAATGTTTTTCTTGTGTCAGTGTAGCCAGAGTCAGGCCCTGAACTTGAAAGAGAGAGAGAGAAAGAAATTAAAAATCTTTTGTTCACCAATATTGTCTTGGCAAATCCCTAGTGGCCCACGAGGCTTGAGATCATAGTTTATAAATCTTGGCAATTTCTTTCCCTGATGTCCATGTGGTTTTGCTCATCAGGTGCCCAAAGTGACAGTGAGATCCAAAGTGTGAGTGGTATGTCAGACACCAGTGACCGAGGATACACATCAGATAGTGAGCTGTATGGGGGACATCAGCGTGGCCAGGGCCCGGCCCAGCATGGTAGCCATGGCAACCACCATCCCCTCGGCCTGGAGCTGAGGCCAGTACCTGACAACAGTTGGATGATGGTGAGCTGACATTAACCCCTTTGCTTGATTTTATGGATGTCACGTTTTTTCAAATATCTGCTTTTTCTTTGTCACTCTTCTTCTCTTGTCTAGGTAGATTATAGAACTTAAAACAGTGGGTGTGGAAATGGCTTTATTTTTTTGCCCAGCTCGTCAAGCAAATCCTTTCTGACTCATATAAAGACTGCAACATTACGTAATTTTTATATGCAAATGGATGTTAAAACCCAAGAGCGGGCTCTAATTTTACCCATTAATCAACTAATTTGCAAATTCCTGTGTTTAAACTGCCCTTTACTTGAGTGCTCTGATAATTCATAACCCTTTGACTACAAACCTTCTGTTGCCTTTTGAAAATATACCAGCTTACTTTTGACACTAAATTTTGATTCCTCTTAACTCCTGGGTCTGAGATGAAAATGTAAAATTTAATGTTTAAGCAAAGTAAGATGGCTCACAGCGTGATATTGGCTTTGATGTTGATCTAGGCTCTGATTCTAGTGAAAGTGACAATGCTGTTGTTTTAAAGTATTTTTAGAAACCTTATTCAATTCCTTTTTTTAATGAATATGTGCTTTGATATATTTTCAATCAATAAAAAAGACAAAAGTGTTTTTAAAAATCCTGTAATTGTTTGAAAGGTAGAGAGAGACATACACGGGCCAGAAATAAAGCTCTTGTCATCGGCTGTTGCGAATGTCAAACTAAACAAATTGAATTGTCCATCCAATTTGTGCAAATAAGACATGTAGTGTATTCCATACTTCTGAATTACTCAAGATTTATGGTGAACTGTAGAGTTTTGTTTCATGATGAAATAACTGTGCAATTTTGTTTCCTGTCCAGGTGAACAAGGAAGATGTCACAGGCAAGGGTCCTATCAACCAGTACAGCATAGACTTGAATGAAAATTTGCTGTTCCCTGACACTCGAGCACTACTCAAATCCTCCGAGACCTTGACCTTTTTAGTGCGAGACGCGGCTCATGTCACACCTCACAACTTTGAGAGCTGCGTGCACTGTATACGTACTTTCGTAGAGGCTGGGGTGAATGGAGGTGAGTTGCAGCCTGTAGCCCAGGTCCCACATCTTAACTTTGACAATTGTTTTCATAGTTTTGGCATCTTTTGTATGTAGAGGCCGGGGTCAATGGAGGTGAGTTCCTGCTAGTATCCCAGATCACACCTTATATTTTTGAGAGCTGTGTGTCCTGCGTACCCTCTTTTGTTGAGGCTGGGGTGAAGGGAAGCTGAGTTTTAATGAAAGGCACATGTCACACCTGATAACATTTAAGAGCTAGATAAAGTAGAAAGTAAAGTGGGTCCCACGCTTAGTCCAAGCATAGGGGAACCAGGAGTAGGGTCCTGATTGCTCTTGGCATATGGCATTATGAGGTAGTTTGCCTTTGCTTTCCTCGCTGCCTTTACTTTTGCCAGGAATTAAGACATTTAGCTACCCATTTAGTGCTGGTGGACACAGAGGAGCAATTGAAAATTGACCTGGCCCAGAGTGAGATTTGAGAACTCCGACTTGGTATACAACTGCCCTACCAAATAAGCCACCACTCCCCCCTAGAGCTAGGTGGCCAGGGTAAATGTGGGTGCACAGCTCTAGCTATCCAGCTGTAGACATGATAAAGCCTTTTGGTGGAACTGGCTTCTTCCTGTTTTTCTAGTGTGGGTCTTACCTACGTAGATGTTGAATCTTGCACAGCTACCCTTTTCTAAACTTGTTTTGCAATAGTCTCCAAATTGACTTTTTTTTTTTTTTCTTTCTTCAGATTTTGCCTTTCTTTGCATTCAATTTTTTTTTTTTTTTAAATAAAATATTTTTGTGAAAGACATTTCTGTGTTATTATTCTTGTGCTGAAATATCTTTTGAATCCCTGAAAATGTGGGCAAATTTCCTGCAGGCTGCTATCAGGCATGATAGACCTTTGGTATTGATACTGATTTTTGAATAGCAAAAAAAAAATTTACAAGAGGAGGAGGGGTAGGGGATCCCTACACCCTGCTGAGCCAGGCCTGGCCTGCCCCCGCACCCCTGGTAAATTTTCAGGATAGCTCACATTTTCTGCTCCCACCCTTGTGTTCTGTCAAATCTATGAGCATGATCTGTGAAAGATATCTTTTCTGTCATTGCCCTCAACCAGGCCGAGGGAGAATAGGCCCATCAAAGAGCAATTCCCTGCGGGAAGGCCAGAAGCATGGGCGAAGGAAAACTAAGAAGGAGCGCGGAAACTCTCGTATGGGCAAGTCGACCTCAACACCAGAGCATCTGCATGACGGCACTCACTCCGACGATGACCTGGAGGGCGAAAGCACTCAGAGCAGGTGAGACAGGCAGCAGCTCTCATGTAATGATTGATTGTTTCTCATACTCCTGAAGGGTTAGGGATGTTGGTGGCACAGTGGCTAATAAGTCCATCCTGAGATCCGCAGGAATCCTTTGTTGCGTGTTTTAGCCCCGCCACTGGCGCCCTGGCCTGGCAGAGGGCCTGAAAGTCTGATATCACCATGTTGTGGATTGGCTATTCATATAGAAAAAACCAAAGTCCTGCAGGGTTATACTTTTGTCCTTCATCAGAAATTAATTTTGAATTGATAAAACACATTTGTGGTGAATTTTATAGCATATAGTAATCTATAAAGATGATTACACAGTGTGCTGGAGATTACTCCTCAAATGTCGGATGTTGGAGATCCAAATTTTGATAAATACTCAGGCAATGGATTTTTTTTTCCTTTTTTATTTGAATTACAATACAAAAGCAATGAAAGAATGTACATCTCAGTTGGGAATACAGCTTATCTCTGTAATTATCACCATTGTAAAGCTGACAAAGAAACACAAACCATATTTTAAAACACAAACAAACAGATTAGGGCATTTTTTGATCAATAACCATTCAGTGATGTATTTCCTGACTAACTTATTTTGTTAGTGGTTGCAAGATATTTTTTTTCTTTTGCAATGAAAAGTTTTAAGAATTATTTACTGCACTCCAAGATGTATATGTCAAATTTGTGACTACACACAAGTTTTTGATGAGTTTAATGATCCCTCTTGGCCAGCCTGCAGCTTCTGTCAGTCCAGTTGCTGGACCTGATGCACACGCTGCACACGCGAGCCGCCTCCATCTTCAGCTCATGGGCCAAGGAGGAGGAGGAGGGGGAGAAGCAGGGGGGAGACGAACCTCAGGCAGCAGCAACAGCAGTCACCAGAGCAAGATCTCAGGTGTGCACAGCTTCCACGGCAATGGTGGACAGTCGAGCCACCACACTGTGGGGGAAGTGCTGGTGTCCTTTGCTGCAGGGTAAGCTCTCAGTCTGTGTTATCATCTGCATATGAAGCTGCAAGATTTGATTTGGTACCCAACTTCTTTCGCTTGAGTTATATTTTAAGTCTTGCGCATATATAATTGCTTTACTTTTTGTGTGGAATATTAAATGAAATAAAAAAGTGTTAAAATGATTTTTTTCAAAAACTTGTTAGGGGAGAGGTGGGGAGGTAGAAAATAGTATGTATAAAACTGATTTGTGTCACATCTCAGCAAGAGTTGATTTCACAAAATTGTGGGAAGGTAAAACTTGGCACATCCTTTGTTGACGCCAAAATATTTGCCTGATCTTTTGCTTCTGTTGCAGGCATAGCTCGACTGTGCTGTGATTCACGACGTCATGTTCGGAGCCAAGCTTTGACCTATTTACAGAGGGCTTTACTGGTGCATGATCTACAAACTCTGACAGCGGTAGAGTGGGAGCTCTGCTTCAATAAGGTATCCTGACATACAGTCATAAATATTGGGATTGCATTAATCTACAGTGGCCTACGTCATTATGTAGGCAAAGAAGGTTAGAAAAAATTGAAATATACACATATGGGGAACTTTGAACATAGACCTCAGGTATTGGGCACCTGGAAAGTATAAGTAATTTTTATTTGATTTGCTCAGCTCTTGATTTAAATTTTGGATCTTTTTTTAGCTGCAGGAGAAAGCTCTGGTTTTACTATCTTGACTAACCATATGTGTTTGTGTGACTTGGACCAGGTGCTGTTTCCGTTGCTGACAAAGCTCCTGGAGAACATCAATGCGTCTGACCCTGGTGGCATGGAGGAGACTCGGATGCGAGCATCGACGCTGCTGTGTAAAGTTTTCTTGCAGCATCTGAGCCCCCTGCTCTCCTTGGCTACCTTCACAGCCTTGTGGCTGACCATCCTGGACTTCATGGAGAAATACATGAGTGCTGACCGCAGTGATTTGCTGGTGAGTCCTCCACTCTCCTCTCCTCTCTCACTTTCGCTCTCCTCTCACTCTCTCTTGGCGTTTTGCTTGCTATCTTAATATTATCTGTCCTACATTTTTCCTACCTCTAGACCAAAAATGGGCTCACTACAGAAAAATTAGCATCTCTGCATCTTGTGGGATTTTTAGAAGCTCTAAGTCTGGATAGTTTTACAAACTAGTGGGTTTTTTTTTTTTAGATAAGCATTTTATGTTAATTTGACCCTATCATTTCCTTGAGGGTTAATTGGGTTTAGAGATTTGCTAACGAGTGAACAGATTCTGGACTTTCTCTGCGTTCCCTCTAATATGCGCATGTCTAGAAACAAAGTAATAGATTTAATAAGGCAAGTATGACCAAAACATTGCAAACACAAAAATTTCATCAGGGACCCCTGGGAAAAAAAATGAAAATCTAGGCCGCATTTCATACATACACTATGAATTTTTGTTTTTTCATATGAAATTTGTACAAGACCAATAGCAATTACATGGATGTCACTCATCACTTGACACACAAGCTTTTCAATCCGAAATTTTGTGTGTAATCAAGCTGGTGTCAAAAGTCAGTGTGTATCATGACACATGTTTTGGCTTTTCGGCTGTAGGAACAAGTGATGTGTGTAGGTCTCCAGGTCTATCCGCAGGGGTCAGGAGTTGCATTTTCAACATTTTTCAGCATGGAAATTTTTTTTTCTTCATCTAAAAATGTCTAATAATTGTTTCATCTTGGGGGCCGAATTGGTTTCTCCTGGTTCCCTGCTCATTTTTTCCCACATAATTTCAGTTTCAGTCACTACCAGGCCTGAGCATTTCAAACCATTGAAACAGCCAGAAACTCATATTTGTCAGGTTTGAAATGGTGACAATTAGATAGAGCTATGTTGGTTCTAAACCAAACTACAGAATTTTTATGTTTATGAAAAGTAAGTTTCAAAAGGGACAAAATTAAATAAAATTTCCTCATTCGTAAGTGTTATTATTTATATGACACCTGCCTCATTAGGATCGGCCCTATTACATAAGTAAAAAAGAAATACTTTTATAATGCTACATTGGCTATCATTCAGATTTGTATCAAGCAATTGCTCTGTTCATCTCTTGCACCTCTCTCTAGTCTGAAGCCATTCCTGAGAGCTTGAAGAACATGCTTTTAGTGATGGATACAGCAGGAATCTTCCAGACAGCAGACGGCACCGACTCTCAGCTGTGGCGGCTCACCTGGGACAAGATTGATACCTTTCTACCCAAGCTTCGATCAGAACTCTTCAAGCCTTTTGAGCCAGGTGAGTCAAGCGAGCTGGATGTTAAACCTTTGTCAGGCTGAAAGGGAGATTTGATTTTCAGAATCTGTAAACATAGTGAGGGTGAAGCCCTAACTAAAAAAAAGTTCTTGTCGGGAAAGTACTCTTGGACATTAGACAAGGAAGTATAAGTGAAAACTTGTTCATGTAGGTGTTGGATGTGAGATCTTTCTTCTGAGTCGCAGAGCATCTTGCCAAATATGGATAAGTTTTAGCAATCAAGAGTAAAACAAACTCTACAAGTGGTTTTCCTGTCATGATGTACTTTTTAATCTACCTTCACTTTGCAAGATGTGACAGCTGCTGTGTCAAAACAGCATAGCAGTAGGCAGCATTGTCAGCGCAGATTTCCTGCTTACCTTCAAACTGCCAATGATATCATTTGCATAATTATGTCTTAAAAACTGCAGCAGGTTGGCATTTTTAGATACTCTTTGGAAAATGTTCTTCCTCTCCCAAAAGGTTTGATATAATATGAGACAAAGATAAAGATATGACCCTCTTATAGAAGTTTTTGTGGGAGATACATGAATCTGAAATATTAAAGATTTTTTTAGTAATTATCATGATTTTGAATATATCGAATCGTTAGATAAGGTGGGCCGTGACTACCATAGAAAGTCTCAGGAACAATAAAAATATTTATAGAGATGTTTTAAGTATCACAAGCTTCTTACTTGGCATCGTTTATCTTTAAGAATAGTAAAAACACCTCAATGTTAGATTAAAAAGTAATTTTTCTAGACTCTGATATCCAGTTAAGTTGGGTACTTTTGTTTTTGTTGCATCCCTGTGATGATATTATCTATGTCTTTTCGCTCAGAACCTAAGCCTGGTAGAATGGAACGCAGTGAAGTAAACACAGCCAGTAGTCCACAAGCTCCATCTCCGCAGGAGGCAGCCCAACATCGGCAGCAGCAGCAAGAGAGAGAGGACCACCATGTCACACCACAGCTAGCACAGCCTTCTCCCCCACCAACACAGCCGCAGCTGGTTCAGCCGTCACCTCCTCCAACACACCCACCAGCAGAACCGCCTGCTCCACAAAAAACAGTGGTGGAGGACATTCCGCTAGAGGGGGTCACAGTTGTGCCACATGAAGGTAATACACAAGTGTAAACATAGCAGGACTGGCAATGTTTCTACAGCAATAAGTTGTAAGCATTGAAAAAAAGTTCATTTTCTACAGATTCTAAAAAGTAGCCAAATCTATTATTTGTCATTTTTTCATCATCAGAACTATTTATATTTTCAGGACATTTTTTGTTTGAAAATCTTCCTCAGTGAATGTTTGTCTTGCTCTTCTGGTTTTTTTTGTCATGTAAAGGAGGATGGGGGCGATGCTCCGGCTGTTCATGGCCCTTACCATGGGAAACTTGAGCACAATGAACTGACGTTTTAGTATAGAATATCACAGCTAAAGCAAAGTATTTATCAACTGTCCTCAGTGGCTGTTGCCTTCCAATCGTCCATTTCCCACCTTTTGGTTTGTCTTTCGTTCTGTCTAGCTTAAATCCCTCATGTCTTTTTAAATATCCAAAATCTATCTTTCTTTCAGAGGAATAGCAATTTTTTCCAGTCTTTTTCTCTATTGCAATTGAGGGTGCTGGAAAAAAAATCACTTCTAATTTTTTGTGAGTGCAGTCTTTCAGAATTATTGTACTTTTGACCCGTTATTTTTCCCCACAGATTTTTTTAAAACGTTATCTTCCCACAGCCCTTTAAGAATCCTGTTTTTTTTAGAAAATGTGTCTGTATTGTGTGTCTATTCTCCAGCTCGCCCTGCCAGCCCTCTGATGGACCAGCCTGCACCGACAGCCGCCTCCGCTTACATCCTGCATCCACCACTGCCACAAATCCCTTCCACCACCTCAGGGGCTTCAGACTAGACAGAAAGTTAACACAAGCTATGACCCTTGACCTGCCCTTCCTCCCGACTAATGGTGACACCTGTGATAAACATTCCACCTGTCACAATGGTCAATTTTTTTTACCTTCTGCACCATTCAACTAAAATGCAGGATTATTGTGTTGAAAGGCCAAACACATAGCATAAGCCACAAAGTCATTTATGGTTCACAGCATGTAGTTTTAAGTCTATCACAACCTCAATATGGTGCATCAGTTTGCACAAAGTGTAAATTTTTTTGTTTTTACTTCTTGGAAACAGAAAAAAGATGCATAAACTTGTACATTCACATCTGCTGCAAGGCGACCTGTACATTCTGGTATCAATGTTACATGTCTTGAAATGTCATATGTATTGAATATGCAGATTTGTATTATCAGCTTTAGTTTGATGAAAGGTTAATTTCCAGGGATAATTTCCATGACACTTAAGGAAGTTAATGAAAGAGTTAATGGCCCTGTCTGGAAGTCAGATCACCAAACCCTGGAGAGTTGTAGAGGTTGCTCATTCTAGTCTTATTCCAGAGTGTGGACAGAAGTGAACATCTGGAGACAGACGTAGATTGTTTAAATATCAATCTGAACACAAGGATTTGTAAGGAGCCTGGAATGATAAAGGGAAATAAGCTAAGGTTGCCTTGTTTTGGTTAACCTGAATAGTTTTGGAGCTTAAATCAAGGGGTGCAATTTTTGCTCAAATTTCATTCCCCTGTGAAGTAAAGAGTATTGTTATCAAAATACCAAAGCAATGTCGGGCCAGTGATTTTTATCAGCACATTCATCATTTCTTGGGTTGTGTTAATATGTTAGAGCGCAAGCTATGTTCCTTGACTCTTTTAGGCTATTGTAAAGTGTTGTTAATACGATGACTTGATGTTCTTATCACTGTTGATTATTACAGAGTAAACAGAGCATGCAAGCTACTTGTGATATCTTTTAAGTGAGGTTTGTAGCTGACTATATCCCTTTATGTTTCTGACAAGCTCTAAGTTTGAGGTTTGATTTCACTGCTGGGATAAGAAATATATACCCAGCACAATATTCTAATCAAAGATTAATATTTTTAAAGCAAATATGTGCCCAATTCAGATTGATAAAAGAATTGGCTGAATTGAATTGTTTCATGTGAATTTTTTTGTGGTTATTATCTCCTGTGTTTGAAGTGTGTCCAAATTAATGTGTGTCCAAGTCCATGTTTGGGGATAACTCAGTTGGCCTATGCAGTAGGGCCTACTTACCATTGCAGAGTTAGGAATAGCCAGCAGGAAAATTTGTTATTTGGGAAATTTCTTTTTCTTTCAACTTTGTGTTAAGGCAATCAAAAGCAACCAATCCTCATTTTACCCTAAGCCAAAAAAAAAAAAATTTTACAAATCTAAGCCAAATTATTAAAATCCTAGGAGCGAGATTGTGTGATGAAAGTAGCCTCCAGAGTAAACCATTGTTGCCTTCTACTCCGTGTGATCCCTTTCAAAGCACGGCAGTCAGCTATGGTTATTATTATTACTACTATTGATTTATTTATTTATTCCTAACCAGATATTAAAAATCATAATTTAGCTTTTTCTGTTAGGTTTTTTTTTTAATAGTAAACTGAAAATGTATTGTTTTGTACTGTGTTTCTTGAGATCAAGTTCTTGGCTTTGGCTTCAAAACGCAAAATTAGGCTTTAGAGCCTTTAGTCTTGTACTGCACTCTGATAAATTGATCTTGACTCTAGTTGAAATCAAATAAAATCCTCTTTACATAAACTCTCTAGAAACAGTTTGGTAATGAGGTTTATTTGAAACAAACGTTATTGTAATTGTTGTAAGTGTTTGAAAAAACTCTGTAAGTGGGTGCTGTGTTGCTGGCTTTGTGTCTCAAACTGTATGTGGTTTTTTGTAACTCTGTACTATATAGTTTTGTTTATTTTCTAGCGTGTAGAATTATATTCTCTCTCCTGTGACTTACTTTTGGTCTTGGGCTGTGATTTTGATTTTGATTATAGCAATAGTGAAATCAATGTAGCGGGTTTGTCAAAGTCAAAGAGAAATATACATGTATCATGGTATGGTAATCGATTTGACATC
Source organism: Plakobranchus ocellatus (assembly GCA_019648995.1). Taxonomy (NCBI): domain Eukaryota; kingdom Metazoa; phylum Mollusca; class Gastropoda; family Plakobranchidae; genus Plakobranchus; species Plakobranchus ocellatus. The sequence goes on from BLXT01004960.1 coordinate 815,017, forward strand.
TGCAATTATGTGATTGTGTGTTGTATATGTCTGAACTAAAGCTATTGAGGAAATATTTTTGGCAGTAGAGTTCTGTAAAAAAGTGAATAGAATGAGTAGGTTTTTGTCCATCATACTGATAATTTTTAAACTGTTTTAGTCCTTCTGGAACCAAGATGAAAAATTTGGCTACTGCTTCAAACAGTATGTATGAAACTTTATACAAATCATCATGTTTAAATTAAACAGCGAAAAAGTAAAAACTACTTGAATGGAGTTGCAAAGGGTAAGGAAGAAGTGAAAAAGAATACAAGAAAACTTAATGGCCCAACCTGGTACAATATTGATGACCTCAGTCAAGAGTCTCAGCGACTTTATACAGAATACATACATTTCAACAGCACTGGTAAAAAAATAAGCTTGGCAAAACTCAAAGTAAATGTACCCGTGTATGTTTTTCATCTCACAAATTAACAGACTTGAAATTTTCAGCTCTCTTAAATCAAACCAATTGGCATTAGAATTCATTTCTTTGCAAAACTTACACAATAGTCTCATCAAACACATGAAGTGTAGATTTGCATGAGTTTTGGTCATATAAATCTTCTCGATTGTCTTTATACTTAATCTATTCTGGACAGGTTCGGTTGGTCTTGAAAATCACTCAAACATAAGCTGTAAATAAATGAAACATTTTTGCAATTGTTTGTAATTTATGCAGATATTTATTGTCTCGTGTTTGGTGGTATTTAATTTATTTTGAGAAAGTGTCAATGAGTCGTCTCTCACAAAGGCCCTTACTCTATTCTCCCTCCCTCTATCCAAATGTTTAATCATGCTCAAAACTTGTCTAAGGTTTCAGTAATTCAGATTGTGATTCATGATGTTGTTTTGTTGTTTTTTTTTAAATACCATTGCAAGCTTAAACAGAGAGCTTGTGGTTTTGTTTTTTTTTTATGTGATTGAGCATTTTTTTTTGTCATGTTCAAAAGTTTTATTAATTTTCTTTGAATAATAAAATAAAAAAGTCCAGTTGATTATTTTGAAAACATATTGATGTTGCAGTAATTCTTCAACATTTGTCATTTTATGTTTTCGTTTTTTGTTTTTTTTTAAATGCAATTAATAATCACCTGAAGACATAGACAAGTGATCAGTTGGGTTGGGAGTAACCGTCATAGATCTTGGAACTTGAAAATATGTTGTAATGTTGCTTCTTTTATATAGCGCTTCGTTTTCATTTTTTTTTTCTTTTCTTTTCTTTTTTCTTTTTATGGTCTGAAAGATGATAGACTTATATGTCTGCTTTGAAGCTGCCTCATCCATAACATAACAATTATCCAATGATTTATTACATTGACAACAACATTCAGTACATTTTGAACAAGAGCTATGTGTTAAACAAATGTCATGTTAATAGTACATGACAACTCAAAGGTAATTTGACAATGTTTAGATTTTTTTCAAACTTATGCTATTGAATTAGATATAATTAACTATTTGAGTGACAAGGTAGAATGGATTTTTAGCATAGCCTGTTCACAAGAAGGCGATCTCAGGCTTTTGAGCCTTCGGTGAGGCCAGGGCGCTGGTGTTGGGTCTTGATCCCACAACAGAAAGGTACCTGCACATCCCAGGGTGGTTTCTTATCTACTGTGCCACCAAACCCTCGAGTGAAATGATTAATATAACATAATGATTAGTTCCTGCAAGCAGTGTTTCTTGTACTCAGCAGAACTTAATCTAGTATTACAATATCTATACAACTAAATATTGGAAGTGGGATTAACGTGTGTACGACGGCCTTCTATTTTGCTTTTATTCATTGTAACTTGCTAATGTGACTTAGGGTTTACTACCTTTTGGTGCTACAGCTTCACACAACTGCAAAAGCTTCTCCATAATATGTTCAAAGAGAACCTGATAAAGTTTATTGGACAGTATACTGAATCATCTGTCTCTCTGCCTCTCTTGACTCTTGTAACACAAGATCACCAAGTGATTTGAAGTATTCTTCAGTGTACCAAATCATCAGTTTGTCTGCCTTGCTTGTAATACAGGATCATCAAGTGATTTGAAGTATTCTTCACTATACCGTATCATCAGTTTGTCTGCCTCTCTTGTAATACAGGATCATCAAGTGATTTGAAGTATTCTTCAGTATACCGTATCATCAGTTTGTCTGCCTCTCTTGTAACACAAGATCACCAAGTGATTCAAAGTATTCGTCAGTATACCGAATCGTCTGCCTGTCTCTCTCTTGTAACAAGATTCGGAATGTATATTTTAAACTACTTGATATTTTTCTATTCCTTGACTTTCTTAGAGCTACATTGATATCGAAGGTAGTCAATAGTTCATAGTGCAGTCTGTTTAAAGTCAACCTCTCGGAATCGTCAACAGTGTTTGATTTTAAGCAAGGGTTGATTTTATCTATAACAAGAAATAGAAGAAGAAAAAAAAAACAAAAAGGATCGCCATAAGTAGTTGACTTTAAGCAAAAGTTTCCCTTAAGCGAGTTGACTTTATCCAGACTCCAATTTATATGATCTCTCGTTTCAAGATGCTCCTAAAGAAAGCATTCATACACCAGCAATGTCTCGTGTAGACTCTCCATTGGACTATCCAAAATTATTTTTTTTTCTTTCAACGACATCTTTGATTTTGATTTTATGTGTTGTGTTCTATTCTTTTTTTACTCGAACATCACTTGTTTTACGACCAGGACCATTACTCTTTTCCTTGGTTTAGGTTTATACTTGTGCTTGGAGTAATTATGATTTTCGCGGTAAAGCGGGACGCTTACTTGGTTCTAGCATCAGGAGTAGGGTCCTGATTGTTCTTGGCATACACGACATTCTTAGGTAGTTTGCTATTGCTTTCCTCGCCGCCATTACTTTCGCCGGGTCTTAAGACCCCTAGCTACCCATTTAGTGCTCTTTGGACACAGGGAAGCGATGTAAAAATTGACTTGGCCCGGACTGGGATTCAAACCTCTTAATTGGTAGCCAGCTGCCCTCCCAGGTAAGCCACCACCCATCCTAGATTTTTATGAACACTCGGGAAAATAGATTGAATCATTATTTTTCAGAAAGCAATGGCAAAACTTACTAAAAAGGATCCGTGCTTCTAGATCTAACTTCTTCAGCTGAGTATGAACACGAGTATGCCGTTGTTACTGGACTATCTCTTTTTTTTTCTTTATTAAATAAAGCGTTCGCAAAAATAAAGACGGGCTATATTTATCCGAGCGTTCGGGAAAATAAGTTGGGCTTTTTTAATAATGGATTTGATTATATTATCAAAGTAAGAGATTCCAAGTAACGAGAGCTTGAAGATGAGGCCTCAGAGCCAGAACTTCTTATCAGTTCTCTTTATTTTTCTCTAGTTTAACAATTTTTAAGGGGGCGTCGGTGGCACAGTGGCTTGTGAGTCCACCCTGAGATCTGCAAAGACCCTTCTGTCACGGGTATTAGCCCCGCCATCGGTGCCCCGGCCTGACTGGGGGCCATAAAGCCTGAGATCACCTTGTTGTGGACTGGCTATATATTAAAAAACCCAACCCTTAAAAATTTTTAAAACAAAAAAAATATCTTTTTGGACTTTGTTCATCCTTCACACCCTCGTGACAATGCATTATTTCAATGGTATTTCATGATCAAGTTCTTCTATTTAATGTTATTCCGTATTTATCCATGGAACAGTTAAGCCACTCTTTACTTTGTTGATTGTGTATCACGAATATATACATGTACTTGACCTGCTCAAAGGTCGGGTGAAACAGCCATTCAGCTTTCTTGGTAAGCGTCACAGTTAAAAGTCTGTCAGTTAATCTGCCCCAGTCTGTCTTGCCTTCTTTCTTTCTTTCTCTCTCTGTCTCCTTCATCCTCTCTGCCTATCTCTTTTTCCCTCCCCTCCTCTCTCTGACTCTCTCTTTCTCTCATTCTGCTAGTGTCTCTCTATTATTCCCGTGATTCTTTTTTCTTCATTAACTAAATAGAAAGAAAAGAAATATACATTGACAAACAAAATCTGAAGTGCTAAAAAGAAACGATACGAAATTCATTTTAGAAGATAAAACAAGTTAGATACAATGTATACTGTGTACAACGCTGGACTTTCCAAGGGTTCTCAAATAATAACAGAGATGATAATGGTAATGATTTTATTTCTTTAATAGATAATCTGTAAAGGACAAACACACATAGGTATAAGATTGGTCATAGAAATCACAGAAATGCTCTCAATCACAGCGGTGTTCACATAGCCTTGCATTTAAAGTTGAACGAAGGAAAAAAATTTGAAAAACATCAAACATCGATACATGTATAGGCTTTACAAGTGAAAACATGAATATTCCATTAATCTCAAATTATCACAGATACCCAATAATACTGATTACTGAATGCTTTGCTTAAAAGAGAATAGACACAAAAACATTACATATAAGTTCTTGCGACATCAGTAAACCTGAATAAACTTGTCATGTTAAGTAGCCAAATATAGGTAATACTAAATATAAGGCATACAAAATAATAATAAAGATTTAATATACTGATTACTGAATACTTTGCTTAAAAGAGAATAGACCACAAACAATACATGTAAGTTCTTGAGACATGAGCAAACCTGAATAAACTTGTCATGTTTCGTAGACAATCATGTAATAGTAAGTATAAGGCCATACAAATAATACCAGTAAAGATTTTTTTTCTCCCGCTTTTTTATGACCTGTCTGTTCCTTATGTTATTACCAGCAGAAGAGCTTGTTACAAAAACACGTGTTATCCCTGCTTGTAAAATTTTAAACCACTTTCTTTTCTCAGTCTGAAACTGGCGAAGAAGAACAACTGGGAATTTTATATATATATATATTTTTTTTTTTTATTTTTTTTAGCAGTTCCATAGATATGAAGACAAACTTCATTCATGACCAAGAGACTGATAGAATTAAGTCCATATTCAATTTAGAAAATACTAAAGAAAAGAAACAAAGTGCAAAATATTTTGTGAAATTACAAGTGGTACCGTAACTCTGCACAGTATAAATATACAGTAAGTGAAAAGTTTCAATACGTTTTTCTGGCCAATACTGAAATGGTAAGAATGCTTTCTTTTGCCTATGATACGGTTTTTTTTTTTTTTTATCACCATCCACACATAAATTTCGGTACATCTGTTCACATTTGAACCATAGAGCTTTTTACTTACGACATGCAGAAATTTGTGGGAACAAACATGTGAGACAAAGAAAACGTTAGTCACGGCATCAAACCTTACGTTTACAATCGATAAAGCATCGTAGAAAGAGATCTATGAAATGTTTAATACATCCAACAGAAAATTAAACAAATGGCCTCACGTTCTGTATTGACTGTAGTAACTTTAACTGGTTTAGCCTCAGTATTTCGCTATCATAACACTTCAGGGTTTGGCGTTGCATGAATTTTTATAAGTATAATAAACATTAATTAGCAAGACACGTTTACTGTGCCCACGGTAGAGCAATTCTAATGAACATTTGCTTGTTTGTTTGTTGTTGCTTCTTGAATACCGCATAAAGTTTTTTTCGATTCTGCATATCTTTAAATGCGCTACACTATCAGTAAAATATTTACTTAGCTTCTAAGAGCAGACCAGAGCGTTTGAATGGTTTGGTTGATCATTTTCAAGAGAAGAGATTTTCTGTACAGCCTAAATCATGAAAGAATTACATGCATGTCTAGACGCGAGTAAACCGGCCGGGCAGAATTCTGAGAAAGTTGATCACTTTCTTGGAAAGGCAATGTCCACAGGCTGGAAGCCTCCCAGACTGACGGCAGGCATGGTGTAGTGGGCAGCGCTCAAGCTGTTCTCACGGAATCTCAGCTCTCTCTCCAGCGCCCGCCAGGACTGGCCGAGCACAGGGCCCTCCCTGCTGCGGTCATAGGCCCGTCTGTTGCGCTCCGGGCCGGTCCATACGTGCACGCTCCTAGAGGCACGTACGTACATATAAATCATGTGTTTGTGTTTGTACATACATCTAGTCATGCAAGTGTAAAATAGTCAGCATTGGAGTTAAGTGATTTAGTTGAACGTGGTAAAATTGCAAAAAAAAAATACACTTTTTATTTAATGCGGGATCTAAAATCACATATTTTGCCATACTGCTTAAAAAAAATCATTCCAGTTTGTAAAAATATAGCACAGCCCAAAGTAATGCTTCACAACTGTTAAGACAATGCAAACAAGAAGCAAAAATAATATCAATCGTTCTGAGACAAATTAATCCTTACAAGGGACTGCTATGCTAAAATCTTAAAAGGACTGCAGTATATTTGTAATGCTCAATTTAAAAAAAAATTATCCAATAATAAAAGCCCTAAATTATTGATATTCCTACAGGCAATGAACACATTCTCGTCCATTCTACGGAAATGTTCACAGAGATTTAGACTTTAAAGTGTGGTTTTCGAGGAGGTAATTCTTCAGGTGGAAGCCGATAATTTTTAATAATTGGATGCATGACGGGATATATGCGATCTGCAGGGATGTTGAGGCGGTTACACTTCCGGTGATATCTGTGCTCTGATTGGTCATCTGTGTCTCTGTAACAGACAATGCAAACAAGCTAGAGATCTACAGTAGCGGTTACATAAACAAAGCCAAAATGATTCTAAACACATACACGTAAACAAGTCTAAAAACTGGCCGTTTCGCGGCCACAGGCACAAATTGGCTTGGTCTAGAATGTTTTTAAACTAAAACTGCAGCTCTAACAATACACAACAAACGTCAGCTTCTTTGACGCAGGAAACAGATTATTCGCCCCATCGATTTTGCAATTGTACATACATTTAGTTCGAGTTGCCAATATACGCGCAGTTTTATTGAATTTGGATAGATCACAAGCATTAAAAACATAACAAACTTATAGTAGGAATATTTAGGAGGATAAAAACATCAACTTGTAAAAAGATATGTCAGTTCTGAGCATTGACCGATTGTTAGTACAATGTACAGGGTTTAGATTTAAGTTCTTTGGAAAGGTCACACAACAGTAACATCAATATATTAGAAAAGCACCAAAGACATTCAAATCTTGCACTAAAAATAGTAACATAAGTGCATCATGAAAATAACAAGAACTGAAATATCACTGGGAACTGATGTAAAGTAAAATGTCACAGCCAACAGTGTAAAATATAAAATAAAGAACAGAACGAAATAATACTGAAAGTGGTCACAAATTTGGAAAAAGAAAAAAGTCTACTTTCTAGGTGAAAGGGGAGGGAATGATGTCACAGAGGCAGAGGATGTCGTATTGTTACAACTGAGTGTATTAATTACTTTGTTCTGATGCTAGAGAAACCAAAGGTGGCTAATCCATGCAGTTCAATATCCATAAGCACGACATTTTTAAAGATGAAGGTGTTTATCTAAAGTGCAAAATTTTACAACAAACTTTTTATTACTTTTATTTTTTTCGTATTGCAAGTTTTTACTTAAAAAACAATTTTTTTTTTTGGTAGTAAATCGTATAATCAGTGGTAGAAACCCGAACTTTTCTCGTTTCAGTTCACTATTCTCTTCAGGATTAAATCAGCACTCTAGCCTCCTGTCTCCGATCCTTTTCTCTCTCTCTCTCTCTCCCCCACTCTCTCTTGTTCCTATCCCGGCTAAACCTAAACAGCGTCAATATTCCGTGTGTGGGTGCAGAATCTTATAGATTTTATCTCGCTTAACCCCCTGCAGGCTAGCCGGGCATGGTTTAGGCTCGGGCGACTTCTGCCTGATCTTGCGCGGGTGGTTCCAGCCTCGTTTGCGCTCGGTTTGAGCCTTCTCTTCATCCTGCTCTGCTTCCTCCCTGGAATCAAAGAATAGGAAGAAAGAAGACCAAGACAGGCCATTGTGTTACTAGGCAGGCCACCAAAAGCCGTAGGTCGTTACGGAGAGCAATCTACCCATAGCAAGCAATAACTATCGTTTAGGGAAGAAATCTAGTTGCACATTGAAAAGAGTTACTTGACACATGAAAAGGCTTCAACATGTAGCTTCTCATATAAAGAGCAACTTCATCTTCACACCTTAACCATACATTTCATGTACAACTTTACATTTGGTTCATAAAAAACATAAATAAAATAAAAACGGAAAGAAAACAGAAAACATGCGATATCTTCTATCAAATATGATCACCAAAATGTTTAAATTCACAACGAAAGTGCTAAAATTGTCCTAAATCTGTACAAATAGAAAGCATCTTCATCATTCATTATTTATGAAATCATCTGGTGTTGAACCTCATTGTCAATAAGCAGCAAATGATTCTATTAATGAACTTTATTTAATCTACTTACTCGTATTACATTAGATCTATTTTAAAGGTATTACATGAATCAAGGTCTACCAATCAAACCTAATAAAAAAACTAGAACAATATAACTATTTCCGCAGTAAGAAACTTTAAATATGTGCTGAAAAATGAACTCGATAACCAAAGTTGAACAAACACATGCTTATTTTTTTTTATACTTTCCAAGAACGTGAGGGTTATACTTTAGTACTAGCTTTGTGTACGTATTTCAGGTTTGTATTTGTCGACAACATGTTAAGATGAACACTATTGCCATTTTTGTTGTGGGGGAGAAAACAAGCAAGTGACTATCAATCCTCCGTAGCTGACGCTGCCAGCACCTGCATGTGGAACTCTCCGTTCACTTTTTTCGTGATTTCATAGCTGTCCAGGAAACTGTTTTCCCGCCGATTTTTGCGTGTTTGAGGTCGAGAGTAGTCCGAGTTGTCCGAGCCGGGATAGATAAGCGCGTAACTCCTGTCGCAGTGTGGCGCTAGGTGCTGTCGGTCGCGGTAACGGTTCCGGTGGCCATCTTGGTTCACGCGGAAGGGGGTTAACCGGGCTCTGCATGGAGACAAAGATAACCCTGGTTGTCTACATCGGTGAAGGACATTTTTTTTTATTAGCTGTTGCACCTTTCCTTCCCCAGCCCGGTACATAAAGGGTTAGTGCACATCAAATCTTTTGAGAATACATCCACTAAGTTTGAGACCATACAGATTGGTGTGAGCATTAATGATTTCGATACGAGGCAAACAGAGAAAGCATGCACTAGTCAATGTTAGGTAATAATAGTTCTGCTCGTACAGCTGTGAACCTCTAGATTGTCCATCTTTAATGTAATAATGGAAAGGTAGATTCGGACAAAACGGTTTTATCACAATCGCTGATGTTACATATCAGCAAGAACTAATCGTGCAAAGAATATGGTGCTTAACGTTATTAAAAACTGAAGATATATAAACAGAACGTTGTAGAAAATCTAATTTGCTGAACGATAACAATTTAAAAACAAAAAACACTAAGGATAGAATTCTCGAGAGTTTACAACATGCGTTACTTCCACTAGTTAATTGTGAGTTGTTTAACACATGCCTTTGCAAAATCTGAATCACCATAGAAATAAAACAGCAACTTAATTTTAGAGGGTGGGGTGGGAAAGGAAAATAAAATAAAATAAAACATCATAATTTTAAAAATCACATTGAACCAGGAATAAAAATTAATCAAGTATTACATTTCTGGACTGCTTAAATTTTGTGCCTGTTTCCATTGTCACTTAAAGCAAACAATAATTTTTGCGCCAAATCGTAACACTTGTTTAAATTCTTGAAATTAAATTACACGAAAATCTTGAAAGTAAATTTTAACAGTTATTAGTATTCGATTGTGAGCAATTAAACAATTATAGCCACTATTAAACGTTATAGAAGTGTAAATAAGAAACACAACAATAGGACAACGACAAAAAAAATCTACATAATATAATCTCAAGATGAATTAACTCTCGCTCGTGTTATCAAAACATTCTTGGATTTTCTTTTTAAAAAATCGCAGAGTAATCTCTAATGTAGGTCAAACTAATGAAGATGCTGTCACTGATTGGTCAGCTTGCAAATAGAGCATCCAATGCGTTTGATGTGCTGTTGCGCGCACTTAGTGAGCTTGGCGCCGCCTGGCGGGGACTTCCACATAGGCTGCTGGGTACATGACTTTGTAAATGGTATTGACATGCAGGGGCGGGGGCAGCCCGCGTTCTACTGCCGAGCGATAGTGAAAGTTTGGGTCATGAACCACCTGCTCGAAAACCACACAGTCTCTGGGCCTAGACGCGCTAGAAACAGGGAGAGAGGGAGAGAAAGAATACAACACGCGAGAAATAGACCAACAGTCGGCGGGGTTGGAGTCATAAGGTTAGGGGCGAGGGGAGTCAAGGAGTAAAACGTTTCGATTCATTTTAAAATTTCGTTAAGTATTCGGTAAAACCAGTGGGTGTAGTATGGCGCCCTTTTGAGATTATACCTAGTCCCTAATCGTGAGGCGGTCTTGCTTCACACAAATCTGTATATCAGTCCTACCCTTTCTAGATCAGCCTAGCAGTAAATGCAACTTTGCTTGTTCGCCTAAGCTTCTGATAAAAACCACACCGCTTGAATAGCTCCATAGCATTTCGTAACATTGCAGACATGTCGCCCCAGGGTTAACCTACGATTTATATGAACTAACCAGCATCCGCCACGTGATTCACCTTATAGCACATAGCTTCTCGCTAACTAGCAGACATGTCGCCCCAAGGTTAACCTACGCTTCATATGAACTAACCAGCATCCGTCACGTGATCCACCTTATAGCACATAGCTTCTCGCTAACTGGCAGACATGTCGCCTCAAGGTTAACCTACACTTCATATGAACTAACCAGCATCCGTCACGTGATCCACTTTTCAGCACAGAGCTTCTCGCTAACATTGCAGACATGTCGCCTCAAGGCTAACCTACATTTGACATAAACTAACTAGCATCCGTCACGTGATCCACCTCACAGCACAGAGCTTCTCGCTAACATTAAAGACATGTCGAGTTTGTTTGTTTTTTTGTTTTTTTTAATCTGGAATAGTTTTTGATGCGATTTATTCTTCAAAACAGCCCCCAAAGACCACAAAGAGAAAAGCATCCGAATATATAAAGGGAAAAAAAGAAGAAAAAAAAAAAAAGCAAGCAACGCCAATAAACAACAGAATGGAACAGGAATATGAAAACATGGAAATCACATGCTCCTTACTCTTGGTGTGAGCGTATTCTGGAAAAAAACCCCATCATTTTAGATTACACGACGTAAATTACATTGAAACACAATCACACACATTCGGATTACACGTTCTATTCTTTACTTCGGTTGTGATAGTGGTAGAATGTATGAATCAATTTGAGTAGCTAGTTATAGCTAATGTGTGTTTTACTCTCTAGTATAGATGTGATAGTGTAAGAATGTATTAATTAATTTCAATAGCTAATTATAGCTAATGTGTGTTTTACTCTCTAGTATAGATGTGATAGTGTAAGAATGTGTTCATTAATTTCAGTAGCTAGTTATAGCTAATGTGTGTTTTACTCTCTAGTATAGATGTGATAGTGTAAGAATGTATTAATTTATTTCAGTAGCTAGTTATAGCTAATGTGTGTTTTACTCTCTAGTATAGATGTGATAGTGTAAGAATGTGTTAATTAATTTCAGTAGCTAGTTATAGCTAATGTGTGTTTTACTCTCTAGTACAGATGTGATAGTGTAAGAATGTATTAATTAATTTCAGTAGCTAGTTATAGCTAATGTGTGTTTTACTCTCTAGTATAGATGTGATAGTGTAAGAATGTATTAATTAATTTCAGTAGCTAGTTATAGCTAATGTGTGTTTTACTCTCTAGTATAGATGACATAGTGTTAGAATGTTA
>BLXT01004960.1:1041947-1062911 GCA_019648995.1 Plakobranchus ocellatus
TTTTTTGAGGGAAGGGATGACATTTCTCCAGTAATTAAACTGGAAAAACAAATGATGTTGTGCTTTGCTTCCCCAGCTTTTGTGTTTAATTGGTGAAGGATTCGATGAATATTCTGATGATATCTGTGGAGCCACAGTCAATATAAGAACTAAAGGAGATAAGCTGGGATTGTGGACCAGGGATGCTACTAGGAATGAGGCAACAAAGAAAATTGGGTAGGTCACTGGCTTAATTTTTCCTAAAAGTTGAAATTCTTATCAGCTTGAAAATGGTAAGCTGGGTTGGGTTGGGTTTTTGTATACAGCCAGTCCACAGCAAGGTGATCTCACCTTTCCTAAGCTACTGTATTTGGAGTCTTAATTTTTCCTAAAAGTTGAAATTCCTATCAGCTTGAAAATGGTTTGTTTAAACCGTTGTTTTTTAGTTTTATAAATCAATAAAAGTTGTTTATTTTCGTTCTGATGATAAAATGATATAATTTCAGTTCTTTGTTATTTCATGAATGGTTGTAGAGATATTGTTGAAAGTCTGTGGCGGCAATTGAAGTATTAATTAAATGATACTTGCTGAATTTTAATCCACTTAAAATGTTACCTTTTTTGACATCTCTTGAATATCATCTTTTTCTTTTGTCTTTGCCATCAGCATGAAGTTGAAAGAGTCTCTCAATGTTCCTCCAAAAATTATCATTGGATTCCAGGTAAGTCTGGGTTTTGTTTTGCTTTAGACCATTTCTGAACCTTCTTAAGATTTTTTTGTTCTTCTTTATTTCCTAACCAAACATAGAATCTGCTTTTGTGCCTGAAAGTCCACAAGAGTGACAGATAAGTCATGCATGTAAACAAATTAATGTGGCAGTTTTGGAGACAGCCAATACAAACTCTTATGATAGAATTAAAGTGTTGACTGCACAAATTTTAACTTTTCTGCATTGAAAGACAAATTTTAAATAATTTTCACAAAACTCAGGCTTTGCTGAACCTTTTCAGATGGTTAAGCTTGTCAAAGTCCACTCTGCTAGATGGTAGGGAATGATATCAGATGAAACTGTAATTAGTATTGAAAAAGACACAGAAATAGTAAAGTGTTTTCAGTCCTTAACTGTTTTCAAACTCTTCTCTCAAACTTCTCAGCTGATCCTTAAAGCTTCATATCCAATATTTATTGTCCACATATGTTAAGACTTAGTTTGTTCTCCTGGCAATTATCTTTGCATTTACATTTCAAAGAGATATTTGGTATTCAACAATTTTGAAATATTTTTTAATTTGATATTTTGAAAAGTGGATGAAAATCTCATCCTTTACCACTCAAATTTCCAAATTTCTTCAAAGACATTCAGTATTTAAAAAAAAATATGTAGCACATTTCAAGATATTTGGGCTTAAAAAAGAGAAAGAGTGAAAACAAACCATATTTTGGTCGGGGAATATGCCATAATGAGGACCATGCTGACTAGAAATTTATACTTATTCATGTTTTTGCAAAGGCACAGGGTTTTATTGATATCAAAGATCAGCAGACGAGAGGCAAATTTCAATCAGCATTTACTTCCAAAATGAGGTTGTTTCCTTACTTTTTAATTGCTATGAGGACAAACTGACGGTTTATAACTCCTATCTTCTTCCAGGAAAAGTGGTTTAAAGAATTGAACTCTAGAATCTGCTTAAGCTCCAAAATCTTTGTAAATACTGTGTGAATTTTGTCTCTGAAAGATGCTGTTAATTTTTGAGACATACATTTTCAACAGGTGGTGTTTTCTTGATAGCGAAAAATAGGATACATTCACACTTACCTGCTTGCCTTTGAAACAAGAATAATTGCATTAAAAACAAAACAAAAAGATATTATATACCTACACATTACGTATCAAGTCCTTACTCTGATATTTCACATTTGGCCCTTTCAACTTTTGAAATATTTTATCTTTAATTAACAATTTTGTAATTATTTTTCCTCGTCCTATTTAATATTTAGACCTAAATTTGAATACAATTGTTCTCGTATACTATCACAACAGAATACACTGAGCAGTTACATATATTGTTATGCCACAATATTGAGCTAAGATCCAAAGCGCATAGAGCAATACAAGTTCAGACACTGTTATCTTCAGTGTTTAACGCATTCACAGCTAGAATTCCATTATCACCCAGTTTATGGGGGCCTCAATGGCACAGTGGCTTGTGAGTCCGCCCTGAGATCTGCAGCGACTCTTCTATCATGCGTTCGAGCCCCGCCACCGGCACCCCGGCCTGACGGAGGGCCTAAAAGCCTGAGATCACCATGTTGTGGACTGGCTGTATACAAAAATCCAACCCAACCCAGCTTACATCATTAGTATGTACATTGTCTAAGGGAAACAAAGATAAGTTGTAGACCTAGGCTGAGGGATTGCTTCATAGTGAACTTTGTTGAGTTGCTGGAAGGCTTGGTGATGGCCCACATCATTTTGTAAAGTATTTAGAGGCACAGCTTTACTCACAACTGAAAAGGACTAATATCAATTTGGTTAAAGTCAGGGTTAATGTGTGTCCATAAGACAAAAATAATATTTTTTTGGAGACTTGAAATGATTTTGGCTTGATATTTTACTGAAGAGTAGATGGGAAGTTTGTTGTTGTTGTTCTACATCAACATAGCCGAATAATTTGATTTTTCCTATTACTATTATTTTGCATGTGACATCTAAGTAAGAGACAGTAGCTTGTGTCCATGTGTCTCAATGGTTGTCTAGCAGACTCATCTTTGCTGTGTGACAGTAGCTTGTGTCCATGTGTCTCAATAATGGTTGTCCAGCAGACTAATCTTTGCTGTGTTATCCCCAGGCTCACTCAGACACAGCTGGCAAGGCAGGATCAACAGTAAAGAATCGCTTCACAGTATAACATTGAGCCTGACTAGTAAACACAGCACATCTATCTTAGTTACTGCTCTAGATGAATCACTGTTCTCCTCCCTTATACCAGGACTTTTTTAACACTTCAAAATTCTCAACTACAAATTACCTTTTTTTCCGAGTTTGATGCAAATTTTTTTTGTTTTGTTTAATTTTTTAATGTTCTCTCAAAATGCTTTTATACATTTTCTTTTTTCTTTCTCCCAAGAAACAGAACTGACTGATTTTTACTATGATATGAATTTTTTTTTTTGTTCTTTTTTTTTTGACTATTCTCTGACTGTACATAGACATATTTAAAGCTCTGTTTGGAGCAGCCAGAAATGTTGGATTGGTGCTTGATGCATCTTGTACATAACCCTCGAGTTTCTCTATGTATACATGTGTGTTATTCTCTCTGTTGGACTCGAGGTAAGTTGGATTGTGAAGGGACGAGGGCTGTCCCTTAGCTGCAGCAACAGGCCTACAAACTATTGTATTTTACTGGATCAGGGTTCCCCTTTGTAATAATCCAAGGTTGAGGGCTATAACAATATCAAATATCATCATCATCATGGGGTATCACAGGCTTGTACATTTCTTATCATTGGTGTGTATGTGGGTGTGTTTGCTTTACCAGTGAATGTGGATATTCCCTGAAGAGTTGTACTTGATTTGTCTGTGAGGGTGTGTGAGTGAGATTTGCATGTCTTTGAATACTGTTATCACTGGAGGACATGCGTGTTGTATTTACAATACAAAGTTAGTTATCTGATCTGTTGCTGCAGCTATGAGAAGCCAGATCCCCCTTGTTTCTCACACAAAACTGTACATACAGCTTCTACTATTGAAATGGACAGAATGCATTACAAGAGGAAAATACATCATCATACTCTTATGCTGCTTGTACTCTCTAACTTTAAAATGA
Source organism: Plakobranchus ocellatus (assembly GCA_019648995.1). NCBI lineage: Eukaryota > Metazoa > Mollusca > Gastropoda > Plakobranchidae > Plakobranchus > Plakobranchus ocellatus. The sequence goes on from BLXT01004960.1 coordinate 1,045,755, forward strand.
CTTTGTTTTCGTTTGGGCGTTTATCCCACATTCATTTCCCTGACTTGGTAATCGTTTGTGTGTTTATCCCACATTCATTTCCCTGACTTTGTAATCGTTCATGTGTTTATCCCACATTCATTTCCCTGACTTAGTAATCGTTTGTGTGTTTATCCCACATTCATTTCCCTGACTTTGTAATCGTTTGTGTGTTTATCCCACATTCATTTCCCTGACTTTGTAATCGTTCGTGTGTTTATCCCACATTCATTTCCCTGACTTTGTAATCATGTGTGTGTTTATCCCACACTCGTTTCTCTGACTTTGTAATCATTTGTGTGTTTATCCCACATTCATTTCCCTGACTTTGTAATCGTTTGTGTGTTTATCTCACGTTCATTTCCTGCTAGTGTCTCATCAGCAAAAGATAAGAAAAAAAGTTCACCTATATTGATTATATTTGTGTGGTACACAGTAATTATGAATTATGAGGAGTAGTAGTTTTTCATAAGTCTCCACTGATGAACCCAGACATTTGTGTTGCCCTTATCATGTACAGTAAAATGAGTGAAGTCTTGTCCTGCTTCCAGTCATAGACTTGAAACAGAAAAGGTCGTATCAGCATTGAGTAAGCAAGCTTCACTTACAGGATTTCTCACCTTTATTTTTTTTAAACAGTTATTTTATATTTCATCCTTGAATATTTTTTGACATCCATCAATTCGCTGCGCATTTTCTTTTTAAGTGTTTTAAAACGATTCTGACCATTTTGCAAAAAATATAATTTGTAACAATTTTCAGATACAAGGCATTTACCTAATAGATGAAAGCCATACAGTTGTTGTGTTTGTGTTAGATTAACTTTACTGAGTGGCCTGGTACGGCAAAGGGGGGATAGGAATGGTTGCTACACCCTAGGGTTAGTGGACCATGTGTGTTACATTTTTAGTTGTGCTAGAACTTGATAAACAATCAAAGGATAAAGCTACTTGTTGCTGTAACCAGAGGGTGATAGGTACCAAGCCCTCAATCTTAGTTCTGCTTGTATTATCTAGAAGTCTAGGCTTTATAAACATGTATATTATTACTGACCTAGCCTTGTTTCTGTTGTTCTTTTTTTGTGTGTGTTTTTTTTTCTTTTCTCTTTGAATCAAACCAGATGGTGATTGCCAAGATAAGTGTTGCATTTGAAAGAATAAATAAAATTGAAATTCTATTAATGAATTGTTTTATTCCTTTGGTCTATATTTTTTTATTCCTTTTGTGCAGATTGTTTCGAGTTGAGTACCATAATTGATTATTGACAAAATTACATTGATAGACTCGTTAGGGTGAATGACAAACAATAGAAGCCAGTGAGATTAGATATTGTGAAACCAGTTTGAATGAGTCAGTTTCATTTCATAATCATATTGATTCTTTTGGATATTCCTTTCAAAGAAGTGGTCAGTAGTGGAAGCTTGCCAGGATAGTAAGACATACTTTGCAGAACACTAGGGAAAAAATACAATAAGAGAATGAATGATGAAATAAAAGCACTGAGAATACACTTAGAACTCAATTTATAAGAATTTGAATAATGAATGATCAGGCAAATTTTTTTGTGTGAGAATACATTTTTGTGATTGTGATTGTTTCTTTAAAAAGCTGAAAATAAGCCTTCAAATAGTACTTAGCAATGCAAAAAATTATGTGAGAATGGACCAGTAGTGTAACCCGTGCTGGTCTGAGCACATCCAGAGGCTGCATGTATTAAAGTCTAACGGGTCAGAGCTATAAAGCTGATGCTCTAAATTCTCTTTAATTTGGAATGAAAGCACAAAAGTTGCATAGCTTTTGGCATTCAATAACAGTGGAACAAATGCCAGTTTGTGATGATAGTGCTAAAGATTTAACCTAGGCATGATCACATTTTAATGATTAATAAGAGATTTAGTACAATTGTGCATCCATTTAAAAAAAAATCCTTGTTTTCTTTTGCACTGTAAGTGTAAACATTCATAAATAAAATCATCTTCTCCCCTTTGACTCTTGCATATTAAAGTAAATGTATCTTATTTAGCCTTGAAACCCTCCAACTTCGAGCATGTTTTGAGAGATTTGTACTGTAAAATCTTAGTTCAGGGTTTTTTATGGAATCTCTTAGTTTTTAAAAAAAAAAAAAAAATTCTCCAATTTATCGTCAAAGAATATCAAACATTTATTTAAATGATATACATAATATTTCAAAATTAACCTACAATGCTGTAACTGTATTAAATTGGTGATAAAAACTGGAGGTGAATAAATGTTAAGTTGTAAAATGTTCTTTCAAAAATAGTCAAACACACATGTATGTTGCATAGGTTTTTGAACATATGACATGACCAAATGAGACTGAGAGCAAAATCTTTTATTTTTACCAAAATATTATGAGTCACAAAAATGAAACGATCATGTACATAATATTTTCATTAGGTACTAGACCTCTTAATTGGGCGACTGAAATAGTTTCAAGTTTCATGGTAAGGCATTGAAAAGTACTTTTCTGTTCGAAATTTTTTCAAGGGTCAAACACAATACCTAGTCTCATGTTCAATAGACATTAAAACTAAAAACATTTCAATTTTCAACACAAGTGTTCACTCATCATTGATTTGAGTACGTAAAATGCCATTTGTGTGACCTCTGTAGTGAAAGGATATCAGCGCATTTAACATTGCCTGTTACTGTGTCAGTACATGTGTTACACAATCACCAATCAGAAATTTCAGAGAACATGAGAAACAAATTAGAACCTTAGAAGTAAAAGTAGAGTGAGGTTACAATTTACTGAGATCTATATCATTATCTTATCTTTGATTCACAACCCCTCTCAACACACTGACTGTAAAATACAATAATTATTGCCTGCACTTGTAACATTGTTTCACTTACTTAATAATGTTTAAAAAAAAAAAATTGAAAAGCTTGCAATAAAAACAATAATACATGTAATATACAAAATTTGCTCGAGCTCAATTTGTGCATGATCATATTTTTTATTCTACAATGGAAAAATCTTTTTTTTATAAAACAACATGGACTGTAGGCCCAACAAAAAAAAAAAAAATTGATCATTCATTTTTTCTTGCATTTGAAAATATGAAATAAAAATTGTTCATTTTGAAGGTTTGTCAAAAATATATTCTGAGCAGTAAAAAAAATGATATCATAGGTTCAGTTTTACATAACTTTAGAACATGTTACCCAGTTGTTTGATTTCATTAGATGGTGCATCCTTAGATGCAGTCTTCGTTCCCAAAAATTGTACGTATACATACATACCTATATTAAATAACTGTTTTTACTGGCTTACTCGAAGAATCTTTTCATTTTTAAAAGAACAGTTCAATGTTTTACTTTCTTGCAATAGTTTGCATAATTTCATTCTTTTTAAAGCTATAAACAGTTAACTAGAGCAAAGTTATGAATTTTGCACTTCTCTCCTTATGGTTTTCTGTACTCAAAGCCAGCGTACTGGCACACTTGTTCACAGAAAGCTATATAGTTGACATCTGTACGGCCACCAACTTGCATCTGATATTTGCGCCAGATAAGCTTCACATCTGTGTCACTTGCCAAACTGGCCAATTCTAACTCCATGAGTACACGGCGGAACTGAGACTGGGATACAGCACCGTTGTGAACACGGTCATAGTCCTCAAACAGGGGGAACAACTGCATCTGGTGTTTGCGTACCTGGAGAAAGACGGATCAATCACATGGTTACTCAGCGTAAAAACAAGAAAACCATTACAAGCATAGACATGGGAAGATGGAACACGCAGAATAAGAGGACATATATTAAAACCATGATTGGCAGTAGCACTAGCTGTAGATTATACAGCTTACTCCACCACGGAGTTTCTCCTCTTTCACTAGATTAGTGATTTCTCATCTTTGATTTCCTTAAAATGCATAGCCAACACTACACATATATAAAAAGACATGAATGGTCCTTACTACAGGAATTTCTTCTATCATTAAAAAAAAAAATTAAAAGTTAATAAATAATTGCAAAAATTATCTGTATCATAGACATTACAAACCTTCTCAGAGATGCGCAAGAGACATTTTTGAAGCTTCTCCTCCTCCTCAACTGTGAGTTCTGTGACCGTCCATTCCTCATCTGGTACAAACTGCTCCACTTGCTCCAGTGGAGATTTCTCCAAATGATCTTTAGTGAAAATGCTCTCTATCTCCTGACAGAAGCGCAAGTACTCAACAAAATCAGTATCACGCCCAGACTGATATCTGAGAGGGTACACAGAAAACAGACATCTGTCAATGACATGGAACTTGGGGCATTAGAGTTAGTAAATATGGAAGCAAATATACAATTGCAATGCTGTATGGTACACAAACATCTGATTACAATTTGATTGGTTCAAAAGACGTGCAGCCCTGAGTCATAATGTCGTCAAATTCTGATTCACCTAATGGATTTTCTTTGAAAAAGTGCATGTACTAACACAACCCCCTGTGGCAAACAATAAAAAGATCATACATATATCAAGTCCACAATTTAGCTTTCATCTCAGGGTTTAAATTCAAACTCTTCAAATTCAAGTTTACAAGGATGTTGTAGTCTTTATTCTAAATTGAACTAAATCATTGAGTAAACAGATATGCATGTAAATTATTTTTAATGGATGCTGGAGTAAGATTTTTCTCAGTATTTTTTCCAAGTAACTCATAATACAAGATGGGTTTTTTCCCGAGTGTCATATAAAAAAACATTATAAAGTGAATCAGTGACAATCTCAGTGAATCATGTCCTCATGAGTCAGTGAGTTTCAACATGCATACTTGACTGAGTCAGTAAGTGACAACATACAAGTCTTACACTCCTACTGATTTAGTAAGTGATCATATACATGACATGTCTGACTGAGTCACTGAGTGACAACATACATGTCTGACTGAGTCAGTGGCAACATAAATGTCTACAAAAGTTCTTGAGTGACATACTGACAACTTATTTGGCTGTTCAAGTGAACGGCAAGTGAAGGATTCAGTGGGTGACAATATGTCTGGCTGCATTAGTGAGATCAAGTACATATGGTTGTCTCATACGTTGGTTATTCAACCAATCAGAAAATTTTAAGCAGCCTCTACATCAATTGTTTTGTATCTTCGAATGAACGCATGGATTAATGGTGAAGATGAACACTACAGACGACCAATAGTGTGATGTAGATGAAGAAGGACTAGAATTAGTGTGCCCTCACTTGTCTTCCAACATGGCAACCTCGGATTCCAGAAGATCAAGGCGTGCAAGGTTCAGGGCTCTTCTAAAGGAAGTTTTCAACATACGCCCTGAACGCAGTTTATCATAATCCTTCATAAACTCGTACACACGCAGACGCTCCTTGCAAACCTGTGAGTGGTGGGAAAGAGTAAAACAAACATAAGGAGGTTCGGAGCGATTAAGGCTTGAAGGTGTTCTATTATCATTGTTTTACTTCAGTAGTTGTTCTTTCTTTCTCTTCGTTTCATAATTTTACTCCATGCTTATTCTTATGGTCTGATGGCTGACATACGTTAATGTTTGATTGATGGCTCTCATTTTCTCTCTCTCCTACTCTTTTCTCCCTTTCTCTCTCTAACTCTTTCTTCATCCTATCGTTAGATTTATATTATAATTATAAGTAAAGTTATTGTCTTTTACTCCATGCTTATTCTTAAGGTCTGATGGCTGACAGACCCTAATGTTTGATTGATGGCTCTCATTTTCTCTTTCTCTTTCTAATTCTTTTTTCATTCTGTCTTTAGATTTATAAATAAAGAAACATACCTTAGTCTTGATTTTCAGAAAGACACTCTCTAGGTCTGTCTTAGCACGTTGTTCCGGCAGGGCTTGCTTGCTGTTGGTCAAGCGCAGTTCTTCCATTCTCTTCACATACATGAATGGCACTGGCTCCTGTGGCTCAAGATCAGCCAGAAAAGCTGTGTAGCAGACGCCAACATCATTGCAGTAAAGCGCCTCAAGGCAATGAAGCTCAGGCTCTTCAACGGGAATTTCCAGAATTTTAAATGCCTGGCGGAACTGTGTACGAGTGATGTGACCATTGTTGTGTCTGGTTGGGAAATAAGGGCAGTTGTCAGTAACATTATTTATGGGTCCCTCTTTCATAATGTAAAAAAAATATAGGACAGCACTCCCTTTGTCAAAACCACAGGCTTGATATAACACTTTTGCTTCCAGGTGGTGAACCCAGTGCACTATTAAATACCATCAAAACCTTTGTTGGTCTATATTTTTACTACTATGTTATGTGATTTTTCTTCTCTCACCTGTCAAAATCCTGAAAGACAGGCTTGCAGAGGATGCGCCTGTGCTCCACCCTCTGCCTGATTCTGTTCATGGTTTCTGTGTAGAGGTCAACATGATCTTTGGAGGCATTGCCCCAGTCCGTCGTTCCAGGCTTGGGGACGCGGAAAATCTCCTGGCGAGGCACCTGTGCCATTGGGGACAGCTCCAACTCCTCTTGTGTGAAAACTAAAGAGGCAAGCACAGCGAGCAGCAATGAAAAAAGATGGAGGGAAGGGAAGCGGGGAGTGAGGCAGAGGAAAGAAAAGAACAGCAACAATTTAACTTATGTTAAGATTTTTTATTACATTTATTTTGATTACTAGGAAAACAGCGAAAGGTAAAACTTCTTATTCTACAAATATTTCATTTTATTACTGAGTCCCTGAAACAGTTATGAACAGCTTTGTAGTGGTGATATGATGTCATGGTACAAGCCAGCTTTATCATCGGTACAATCTTCAGGAGGTAAAAAAAAAAAAATTTTGTTAATATATTTTTGTACAAATAAATATTCAAGGGAAATAACATTATGGTACTGATTTTATTTTTTAAAAAGTCATAACTTGTCTGTTATCGTATTACTGACTATTACACCTACTCAAAGTGAGAGAGCAATAAATACATAATCTATTGAAAGAATATATATTATATTTAACATTAGTAGCCCATAAAAAGTTATTGAGCTTGTAAGAGTAAAGGCAAAGCTTGAACTTTATTAAGGCCAGAAAAGTTTGGTGTGTTTGGGCACAAGGAACTGACCGCTCTCCACATCAGCACAGAACTGAGTCCACAAGACCTGGTCAGGCTTAGCTGGGTTACTGTAGTTGCTGACCAGTAGGTTGAACTGGTTATCATTGAGATCATGGTGACCTAGTTTGCTGAGCCCCATCACGGCCAGGCCGCGGCGGAACTGAGGGATGGAGATGGAGCCACTGCGCAAGCCATCGTAGTCCTGGAAATACTCATTTACCTGGCAAGGGGGAGAACCAATGAAAAAAAGGAATAATTCTTACCTTTAAAAAGTGAAATGGTATGAGATATATATGAAGACTACAAGGGAAAAACGACACATGTCACAAAATATGATTTTTTAAGTTATGCCCCTTGCCATATAGCTAGGTGTCTGAAGAAATTTCCCAATATTTCATTTTAGGAAAAAATGGCACATGTCACAGTCTTTTCCTGTTTAAAAAAAAAACTAGTACAAGGGAAGAACGACACATGTCCTATCATTACAGGTGAAAAGTGACATAGGTCCAAATTACTCAGCAAGAGGTCATGTGTTTAAAGTCATATGCAACACTTCTTAGTCAAAATGGCGGATGAGAATGATGCCCCCGTTCTTACTGATAGACCTAAGAAGCGAAAAAGTGTTGGCAGGCAAAGAGATTTAGCCAAAAAAGCTAGGGTATCAAACCATGTACCGCTACATGTACTAGGGGATTTTTTGTTTTTGTTTGATTTTGTTCTTCCTAATTTGATTTTACTTATTTTTTTTACTTTTTAAAAATAATTTTTTTTTTTCTTTTCTTCTTTTGATGTTTTAAAGAATTTGCTGAAAAAGACTCTCTCTCTCTCTCTCTCTCTCTCTCTCTCTCTATATATATATATATATATATATATATATATATATATATATATATATATATATATATATATATAAAACGTTGAGCGTCAAGTTTACAAAACATCTTACAGAAATTTGGAACATTTGCAATTTTATGACACTAAATAATGAGGAGATAACTCCAAGTGGACAGTATTATATTTTCTTGCTTATCACTCTTTTTATGGCTCTTTCAAAGACAGGAGATAAGACTTTGGGCATGATCTCGCCTACACCTACATCTCTAATGATCAACATCTTAAGCAGGAAATCACAATGAAAGCTTTTACTAGCTTTTTACTCTGGTTTATTAGCTATGTCTTACTTGGCTACTAGAAAATAACAAAGGTCTCAAAATAGAAATAATGATCATCTTCATATTGCAAACACATGCATTGCATGCAAAACCTACAGATCAACACAAAGAATTCATTAAAGAGTTTCACCATCTCACCCTGAGCCTATTGGCCAGCACAATGTGTCGGATTCGAGCCATGAGTTCCTCAAACAGAACAGGTGGGCTCTCTACCCACTTGTCTTCTTTAGCTTGAATCACTACATTAGTTCGGTTCTTGTCAGAGATGTCTGCATCATCAATTGTGTGGCCCACAAATTCTGTCGATAAAATTCAACCAAGAAATAAACCCATTGGCTGCATATTTTGTATAAGTGTAGATGTATTAATAACAAATGAAATAAAAAATTTTACGTAAGCAAACATTAATCTGAAGTTTAAGGAGATTTACATAAAAAAAAGGATGATAATGTCACTTTACATTTTATTGAAAAGGTAATGGGCTTAATATTTCTCACATAAAAAAAAGGATGATAATGTCACTTTACATTTTATTGAAAAGGTAATGGGCTTAATATTTCTATTTTGTTTTGAACAACAGACATGCAATCTCTATGCTTTCTTATGACAATCATAAAAATTAAATGTATTGTGAAACCTGTGCATCTAAAGGAGAAAATCCATTCCTAACCCTGTGCATCTTAATCACAATATAATTCCTGTAAAAAATATATATATCTAGAATAAAAGTTAGCAATTTCCATCGATGGTGGAGTAATTGAAGGATTGGACAAGATCTACACTGTGCCTTCCACCTTTGTGACACCAGTTGTATCTACCATGTGCCTCACCTCTGTCCACTGCTTGCACAAATGCTGGATAGTTGACATCACCACTGGCGGGGTCCTGGAACTTATTGAGCAGAAGTAAGAGATCCTGGTTGTTCACATTCAGGCCCAGGAAGTGTAGGATGCGGGCAAATTGGGTTGGCGTCACGACACGTGTGTATGCCTTAGACTGAATGCACCAAACAAGGAAAATGGTTATGAGTTTAGTTTGACAAAGTGCACAAACTTATGTTATATCATAATACACTTATAGATAAAAACTGTATCATGACTACAGCAACACTATACAAAATTAATTTAATTGTCACCATAAAAAATACAAAAATAAGATACAGTTCATTACAAAAAAAATCTAAACAAAAGGAGAGAGAATATAAAACTCAATGATTCTTACTAATACTAGTTCTTAAGGTAATGATCATGTCTTTAAAAAAAAAAAAAAAAAAAACATTTTCTACAATTTTTGCGCCTTTTGTTGGATTTAAGTTATATTAATCTCAGAGGTAAAATGAGCTAAAAAAAAAGAAATAAACAGTTTTGCCCTCACCCTGTCGTAATCCTTGAAATACTGATAGATCATGATTCTGTCTGTTGCCACTTTGTCTGAGATTGTGTTGATGACCTCATGCAATCTCATTTCCTCCAGCTCTGTGAGAGGCTTCAGGCCCTGATTCACACAACAACAATAATGGCAAATAACCACCTTATGTATGTTCTCAGCGAACACAAAATTCACATGAATGAATTATAGTAAATAAACTTTTACGAGTTTTTAAGCATGAAAGTGATGCCCATTATCTCTGACATCACTGATATTGTTAGACTGAGTTGACAAGGGAAAAAAAAACGCACCCAAGTCATGTGTATAGGGCAAGTGTCCACCAGTGTTTTTTAAATTGGACTGAGGTAATGAATTAAAAATCTATAAATAACATTAAATGAGATGGCAAATAAATTGCAGAGCAAAGCTGATTAGAATCTGATCATAATTGAGGCTATCATGCTAGGGTTTATCCAAAATTACAAAAAGAGTGAGAAGCCAATCATGGAATAGGTAAGAGAGGAGGCAATGTTGAGAGGCGCATCATTTTTCACGCTTGCCTTAATATTCTCAATGTAGATTAGTTTTCAGCTGGGATTAGTATCTTAGCAGAGATGACTTGAGAGGTGCTTTCTCTTTAAACATTTATATAGCAGTCTCACAAAATGATTTAAGTTGCAGTTCTGCTCAAAATATTAACTCTTTCAAGACAGATTTTATTTTTTATTGATTTAGATGGAATTCATGTCAAAGAAACAAGAATAGAGAGACCTGTCGGCGCCGATGTATCGGTATACGTCCAAATGGGGGTGAAAATTAGCGCCGATATATTGGCATACATTCGGAATGAGTAAAAGTAAAGAAGTAAAAATTATCAATGCTTTATGTACAGAACATCTTTATCAATAATGCCTATAGAAAGTTCTCCATCTAGAGAGAGGTGAGTAGTTTTCATCCCTTTAGTTTATGATTTTCATTTAAAGTCCATTATGTGAAGTCGCAACTCAACTCATTTTGTGGGACTGCAACACATATTCAGAACGTAACTTCCATCTAATTTGACCTGACCTTGAGACATTTATTTTTATATAGAGTTTTCCAATACATTTTCTGAGACAATGAGGGAATATTGAACTATTTACTAAGCTGTATCATTGTATGTGTGAGACTCTAACTCTGAGATATATACAGAATTCTAAACTCACCCTGGAGAGCGTGCCTCTCTGTGGTCTTTGTACACTTTCTGTTGGTTTCTTCTCCAGATCGGGGATGTTGAAAGCTGCAGTTAAAACAAAACAAAACAAAACATTTGATTTTGATTCTCAGAAATTATCTCTTTGTTTTCTGTAAAGTACCAAAAATGATATTTCAGTTTTGAGAGTAACGTAATACTGATAAAGTCATTTTTAAAAAAATTATCAGTGTACAATGAAAATCTGAACTGACAGTCATATTCGGTATCTTTAAACCTCTATTACTTGATTTGCGACGAATCCCTTAACCCTCCTGAAATTTTATGACTGATATTTTGGCCAAGAGGTTTTGAGCAAAAACAACATAGGGCCAATATATCAGCCATAATTTCGGTGGTATAAACAGAAATTTAGAATTTGTACCTAGTATCTCCTTAATCAAATCTAGATTTGCTCTGGTAATTTAGGGCTGATTGCCCTAAAATTGGGAAATGCTAAAGGTATTGAGAATAAGACACGAATCAGAAACTTGTAGATCATATTGAAAATCATCATCAGATCTATAAAATCTCAGCTGTGTGCCATGGCAGAGCAGAGTGGAAGTACCATATTATTTTGCAATCAAAGATCTTGTTGTAGATTCTAAAGGCAATTTAATTCCATAAACTAGGGCTCTAAATTGATGTAGAACCAAACCAAAAGATTAAATTAGTTGAGTTGAAGTCAGTCCTCACTAGCAGTCATACCATTCATGTCTAAAACTTTGAGACTAGCTAGTTTTCTCTCGGCAATCATACTATTCCTATCTAAAAATTTAAGACTACTCAGTCATAGGCTAGCCAGATCTCACTGGGCAGTTACATTACTCTTATCTCAAACTTGTAGACCTCCCAGTCAAAGACTAGCTAGATCTCACTAGGCAGTTACATAACTCTTATCTCAACCTTGGTGACCTCCAAGTCATAGACTAGCCAGATCTCACTGGGCAGTTATAATGATCTTATTTCAAATTTTAAAACAAGAAAGATAGAAGCTATCACATACCATTCTCCATTGCATCACAGAACTCTTTGTACTGTATTCTTCCATCTGGTAGACGATAATACTCGACAATTTTCTGTATCTCCTGCCGCGACAGCTGAGCTTCTTTCCCACAGGCAAGAGCCAGGCCACATATAAACTGGTTCTCTGTGATAACGCCACTGCGCAGTTTGTCGTGATCTTTAAAAAACTCAATAGTGCGAATGCCATTCTTATAAACAGCCACACGCACTTTGTCTAAGATCTCAGACAGAGTTGGATCTTTGGTGGGCTGCAAAAAAAAAATCAATTTATGGATAAGGATATGGATGTGGATAATTATTTTATAAACACCAATTTTTAAACTTTGCTCCACAGTCTCTTCTATTTTTGCATGTTTTATATTTGTTGTAGGTTTTATTAATCTATTAATCTTCTCTTCAGCTTCAAATTAACATTTTACATCATCTGCTTGTAGTATCTTAATTTTTGTCATGCCAAGGGCCAGTAAAATTAAAATATTTTTTTAAGAGATAAAGATTTCATGTATATTTTTATTTCATAACTTTAAATCAGCAGTTCATCAAATGCTGCAAGTTGGATGAGGGGGCTAAAAAAAAAATTACACAGAACCATGACATTAAAAGAAGGTAACTCATTTAGTGTGCAAGAGTGACAAATAGGTTATATCATAATATTTATAAAGCTGTTTCTCTTTTCCCATGAACTTTGTTTTATTTTTCTAAAATTAGATGAGGTTGATGATTTCTAGCAAAAGGGGGAAACTTCATCCTTTATTGTTACAAATGACTGACTGGCAGCGACCTTAAATACAATAATGTATAGGTACATCAAACGATATTAATGATGAGAGAAAGAAAGAAGAAAAGAGAGCAAAGGGGAAAGGATAGAACTAGAAGAAAAGAGAAGAGACAATAGAAAGATTAGAGATGTAAGGCAAAAAGAGAGAAAGAGATTTAGAAAAAGAGAGTGTCTTAATGGTTTACTTACAAACAGAGGCACCCTATCAACATCTCTGTCTAACAATGTCTGCCCTGGATTTTTCTCTCCCTGTACAAACTTGTGCACAGCCAGGACATCATGGTGGAGATTGAGGTAATTCACCAGGCCAGGATTGTTGGGGTCATTGTACTTCTCAACCAGAGTTTTCATGTCTTCTTCATCAACATCCACAGGGCCGGGGAAATTCCGGTAAAACTTAATAGAGAGGCACAAACAATCATACAATTTATTGGTTTAAAAAAAAAAATTAAAAGAGCATAAAAAGTTATGGAGGATTCAACTTCCCTACAGTTCATAGTCAGCCTTAAAAAAAATTCATTATTTAATTGTTATTCACAGCTGGGCTAAAAAGTTTCTTTTCACAATCACAAGACTAGGGGAATTCCATTGGTAGAAAAATAGAAGGTGAAGAAGAGAAGATCAAACGATTCTGAATTAAGAAATACATGTAACTTTGTTATCAGATAAAAAGATTAAAATATTTTGAAAGGAAAAACAAGACAGTCTTGTCAAAATGTAAAGAAAAATTTTATTGAGAAACTTCAATCATAGCAACTAAGTCATTTAGGAGAAATGAATTCAGAAACACAATAGAAAAACAGTTTTGAGAATATGAGAACATGCTTAGCTGTAATAAGGCATGGCCAAGTTAATGGGAAAAGGATGCTACCATTTGAAATGCAATATGACATAAAACAGATTGAAATATAATATTTACTAAAAAGAAAACAAAATAATTGGTTGCTATATTTACGTGTTTAGCTAAAATACACCCAACCATAGCCTAGATCTAGTTTTTAGATATTGTGTACACCACTATAGATAAATGGAGTTGATTTTGCTTAAAAAATAAAATAGACTAATGCTGAACTTCATATAGCTACAACAGTATGAGAAAGACCACACTCTCAACTGAGCTGGAAGAAGCTAATTTATTGGGTTTTTTTATTCTTTCATATAATCCTACCTGGCTTTCTGAGACCACTCCTTTATGGTGACGATCAAAATCTTCATACTGAGTTCGAAGATTGATGCCTCTTACATTGTAAAACTGCTGCATGCGCCGCAAAATACCAACAAGTCTGGACTCTGAATCTACAGTCAATGGTCGCTTGGATCGGATTGTCCCCAAACTAGAAGAACATTTCAGAAATCAAACAGTGAAATTTCTTCAAGCAGACCACCAATAACTGCTAACAAATTTTAAAAAAATGTTTTGAGATGCATTAAGGCCACACTATATTACACTTAATTTTTATCCACAAAAAACAGAATCATACGTGAATGTGTGGTGTTAAAGGTCTATTATGGAAATACTCACTATTCCAAAGGAATATTCTTTTGTGTTTCAGGAGATGTATAAATATTTGTAGGGTCAAAGTTGAGATCTATAGCATCACAAAACTGCTTGTAGTTGATTTTCCCATTGTCCAGAAGGCCGTATTTGAGGCACAGAGCACGTTCTTCATCTTCGTTCAGCTTCAGGGAGAGAGTTTGCCACAAGCATCGGAAAAATTGAGGGGCTGAAAAAAAATTTTTTTTTAATCTTCTAAACTGATACAGTTCTCTTTGCATCTCTTAAAATATCAAATGCTGTTTATTTTCAGGATGTATCTCTTATGCCAAATCTTTGCAAAAATAGGCAAGTTTTGAAGTCTGTTGATATTCTAAAGTAAATAATGTTGCACACATCAGATACTTCATCATATTGAAAATTACATATTGAGAATACAACAAAACGAAGCCAAACATCCGTCAAAATTAGCGTTTATGCGGTTTTTTATATCCTCATCAAGGTTACTTTCATTTTCTTTTGAATTTGCAACATGTATTGATGAAGCCTTTGAAGAGTTTCAAATGCAGGCAATCAAAGTTTGTATGCATATATATTTATAACTTGGGTTTTGATTTCTAATCACCCCATTACATATTTGCTAAAAATTGTGAATGCAGCCTGATTTCAGAGATTTGTCTGATTTAGATTTGGACACGTCTATGAAATCACCTTTATCTAAATTCACTAATGATGACAACTATATGTGGCTAAACTCCTTCATGACCCATTATATTGGTATTTCAAAGTTTTAATAGAGCAAATCTAATAAAGGAAAAAATTGAAGGATTCTGACATTGAGTCTGTTATTGTTCCCTAGAATATTAGAAGAGCAAGGCAGAAAATTGTAATGATTTCTTGAAGACTTAGTTGCAAAGATTAGTGAACTCAATGTAGGTTTTCTCGTTCCTTGTTTGCTCCGAAAATCATTTGTCTATAGGCAGTTTATTCTTTGTTAGTAAGGGCAAATACCTGTTACAAAGCCTGAGCGAAGTTTATCATAATCTTGAAAAAACTCGTTGACACGAATCCTTTTAGTCTGAGCAACAGTGCGAATATTTTCCTCTACGCTTGCTGCTACAGCAGGAGCTGCCATCTTGACTCTAGGTGAAACACAGATTAAGAAACAATCTTAAAAAAGAAATTAGGATTTTTTAAAATATTGCAATTGCTCCAACTTTTTCTGTTAAAAGTTTTTGGAGCAGTACCTCAGTTTGTCCTTAAAATGAGGTAATTTTACCAGAACTGTTTGTAAACATTGCAATAATTTTTCTTCTTAGTGATACTAAGAAATGTATTTATGCATAAATATATAGTAAGTAGTTTAATTCCTGAACTTGCATGTTCCTCTACACTGCTTATGAGATTAGCTGGTTGCACCTTCAACTTGTAATACTATTGTTGTATCCTAGCATTTTGTCACCACATAGCGGCTTTTTAATTATTTTTTATCAATGTCTAGGGCTTGCAGGATTTTAACAGTTCATTAAAGCCAAGATTATCAAAAGCCTTTGATACAGTTTATTTTGAATTTTTATTCTATTATGACATCATTAAAATGTGAGTTCATTCGGAACCCACACATGAAACTTAAAAACGAACTCAAAATTTAGTGCTAGATACATGATCACACATTATTTAATTAAATATAACATCGGTAAGCCTATGCTTCAAACCCAAACAAGTTTAAGCCCTATGATTAGACCAATTGGAGTTAATATACAGTAACCATCCAGATTTAGAAGAAGATTACCTATATTTTTTATATTTTCAAGCTTAAAAGTTTTGGTTTTAAGCGTAGACTCTAGATCTAGTTCAGATATAAATGTTTTCATGGAGATCTGGATGTATTATCGTTGGATAGTATAAACCTATTCAAAGATTTAGGTCATTATTTTATATCTAATCCATCCATTTCTTCCTTGGAAGTCAATTTAAGGTAACATGATTACGTTTATTTGTTTGATTTTAAAAAGATGTTTGAAAAAAATTAACACGTAATACTGCAAACTAGACTTTACCTTTTGTTTTGTTGTGCAGCCCGCTTGGAGTTGATTCTGACCACCGAAGGCGTCCTAGGTTGCTTGGTTACTCTGGTTGTGTTCAATGTTTCCGGTCCTAGCAGTTTATCTAAAACTGTAATCGGAATAGCAACAGCTAAAATATTCCTTTTGTGCATGAGTGCGTGTGCGCTCGCGTGTGTGTGAGGCAAATGTTGAATTTTATAATTTCCGATTTAAAATTATTTTTTATTTTCACTATCTCTGAATCCAGCTAGTCAAAATTTAAAAATTGCCTAGACAATTCGGGGCGGTCCAGAACAATTGCGGTCCCGTTTGTTTACACGACCGTGTGTTCGTGTTCTATTTCAAAGTCGGATCTTATCAAATTAGAACACTTCATTCCGTCAGTAATATTGGTAAGCCAAAATAGCCCTGCGAAACCGATGATACTGACGAAATGAAGTAATTTTTTAGTTGACCAGGTCCAATTTAGAAATAAAAGGCGAACGTGAATATGGCCGCCACTAAAACCAACGAGGCCGCAATTGTAGAGGAGTTTCTTATGTTGGCCGAATATTACTTGACTATTTAGTATTTTTTTTATCTCCTTCGTGCAGGCCATATTCCTTGATTATTCGAGCATCTCCGTACTCAAGGCGAGAATATGACGAAACAAGCTTTGGGTAAGGTGTGTAATCCATATCAGGTCTACCGTGAAGTCTGCGTGTTTGTTTTCGTTCAGCTTCTGACTGTCAACATCCTCCCTCTTCATTTTTCGCCGCTTTCTATTGTGCACTGCAAATGCAGTGTCAGTCTACGCCTGGGTGTTTTGACTTCCATTTTCCAGTTTGCTACGGGGAATCTGTGAGATTGCAAAAACAAGGCCGCGCCATCGCTTTGTTGTTTTGTCTGCCCTACTAAAGTACAATAAAATTCACTCTCACAAGTGGTGCAAGAGGCAGCCCCAATCCCCCCCCCC
>BLXT01004960.1:1062928-1076542 GCA_019648995.1 Plakobranchus ocellatus
CCCCCCCTTTTTTTTTTTTTAATATATATCTCTCTGTGTTAATAATTGCAGTCGTTATTTCAAAATCAGGTTAGATTTCTTCTGTGCAAAACCTTGTCGAGATTGACAGACTGAAAGAGACACAGAGAGGCGGAAAGAGAGAGAGAGAGAGAGGTGTCAGCTTGATCATGGCCGGATCATGCCGACGAATTTATTTCACTCCCCGTTGTTATTGTTTCGTTTGTGAACCGTGCACGGAATAGTAGCAAAACATACGACAGAGACATCAGACAGGAATTGTAGCAAAACATAAGACAGAGACATCTGACAGGAATAGTAGCAAAACATAAGACAGAGAGATCAGGCAGGAATAGTGGCAAAACAAAACAGAGACATTATACGGATACTGTAGAAAAGCATAAGACATAGATTAAAAAAAAAAAAGTTTAGAACAGCGAGGCTGCTGTCAGAGAATCATGTATCAATATTGAGTCTGAGCGAAATGGCCACTCATATGATGGAGAAAGACGGAAATTGTAATTTATAACTTAGATAGCAGAGAGATCAAATATAAACCTATCGTTTCAAGTTTTATTGCAGCATTCAACATAAAAAAGTTTTGGTGACGAAAGGTCCTTTATGGAAAATAAAACGTTCACCAAACTGGACACTGCAAGCATGCCTGTAACATTTCCATTCAATCTCTCTGTTATATTGTACAACTATACTAGTGTCTAATGTGTCCTAAGCCTTGTATCTGTCTCAATAACGCTCTTCACTGAATCTGAATAAGTCTTGGATGCCAGCATTCACGCTTTGTACACAGTAGGCCTTTAACTCTGTTCAGGTTGAAACCACAAAAAGCAAAACGTTTATACACTTCTTCTTTAGGTGCCTTGTCTGGGACAGTCTTTGGCGATCATGTTCCTCCACTCAAACCTATTCTCAGTTGACACAATAAAGTTGTTATTGCTACCCTTGCCTATTGCCTAAGACTTAACATTGTCAATAAAAGTTATTCTCTGTCTACCTCTATTGCGTTTGCCTTCAATCTTTCCAGTGATTGCTAAGTGTTCTAAATTCTATGGCCAGCAAATAGTAGTTGCCTCTGTCTTATGGTTCTAATTACTGATCGCTAAATTCGTATTGACTACACACTGCATTTCCAATCAATTTTGCATTCAAAAGTAAATACAAAGGTGAGAGAAAAAAACGATAGAATAACAACTTTCTTTTTTTTTTTTATTAAGTCAAGACTGACCAAAAATGTAAAGAAGGGGAAAAAAAGCTGTATCTTTAATGCTCAAAAACTGCTGATAAAGATATAAAATTGCATACAACAAACTAGAATAGGTATAAGTATGTACAGGTTAAAATACAGTATTATATAAATTTTTTTAAAATGGATACATGAATAAACTATTGGAAATAGCAAGCTTTAAACAATGAAGAATAAAACTGTAAAATTCTACTCCTTTAAGTAGGCCATCGATTAAGCCCACTATTTTACACTAACATTTCACATCTAAATCCAGAAAAGAGAATGACATACATGTAGTGTGGTGTAGGTACACTACAAAATAAGATGTTTTTTCTGAAAAATCAGCCAAGTAATCTGTGCTGCCCAGAAAGCACCAACCATGTTTTAAGTAGTCTCAAACAGTGCAAAAGTCGACAGAGAACTTAGATATGTAAAAATGATGATTGTGCCAACTTTTGCACAGATTTATTAAACTAGTTTCTCCTAGAAAACACCCCACATAATTGGGATACGACACATATACAGTGCATTCAATCCATATCAACATCGGTTATCCTGACATGTGCATCAAATACCAATTTTTTCCTTTATTTTGTAGAAAAAATTATTTTTCATCACCATATTATATACTTCCCTGCGATTTCTCAAATATGGACTATTTATAGCCTCCACGTAATCTTTTACAGGATAAGTAGTTTTTTTGTTTATGAAGAATTTTCCTACAGACATCCCACAACATTTTTAAAAACTACACATACACACAAACCCACCTGCTGATACTTTTAACAGTGCAGAATACTTTACAATTTTAGTAAAAAACAAGTAGAGAGCTGAAGTAATAACACCAAAAAGGCAGTTCTACGTCTTCGTCTTTGCACTTTAATACATTGACATTACCTTGTCTCAGCATATTATCAACGGCCTTGTAAAGTTAAAATATCTGGAGTACACTATGAAGTCTTTGAGGATATTAAAAAAAAAAGGACAACCCTACAATATTCGGCATAGTTCTGAAATGAAGATTACAATATAAATTGCAGATTCATTCTTTTCCTGTACACAGTTTCTACAATATTTATACTTTTCTAAGTTTCCTTGATATATCAAAATGCATCCTAAAAGTACCATAAAGAAAACTGATAGAGCAGTCCCAAACATAAGAAACAAAAGAGAATGATGGTATCCACATAGTGGATTTGTTATCTTACATTTAGATTTTAAAAAAAAAAAAATCAGGAAAAATTTAGATGATTCATTTTATAGCTGGCAATTTTTAAAAATAAATCCAGTCGCCTAACTTTATCTTACCCCTTCCCCTCCCCCCCCCCCAAATTTAAAAAAAAAAAAAAGGAAAGGGGTGGAGGGTGTAGAAGGTAAAGAATTTTTACATTTTTTTTATTACTTAGTTTGATGTGACTGCATGATAAAAATAATGAATCAATCTTTCATATTGTCATCTGACATGGACATATGACAAAAAGGTGTTCAATATATATATATACAATAAGGCAAATATTGGAGAGGTCAAAGAGAAAATAAATCATTGACTAAACAATTCAAGGTAATCATTCAAAGTGTGAAGGAATGTGATCCAAGTTTGGATTTGTTGAAGTCTTGAATAAATCAGCTTATGTATGTTTATATCTTTCTATAAATATAGTATCAGACAGTTCCTTTTGAGTTTGGTGTTACAGACAAGAGCTTTGAGAAAAAAGAATGAAGACAGAATTTCAAGAGTTTACATGTTTATATACAGCCTCACACAAATTCTCACAGAGAAAACAGGACCATTCATCTCTAGATATTATGTAACACGACTCACTGAAGTGGGTGTCAGAAAATGTACCATAAAAATTTATCTAAATCAATTGAAACCCCTATATAAATTAGCTGCAGAGAGATAAATAGACAGATAAGGAAATGATTGTTTACTTCTATATATAAATCATCACAATAATGCAAGCTTATTCTTCATTATTTAAATAATGTCAACTTAAAAAAAAAGAAATACAAATAAATATCTTAATGTCAAAGCAATCAAAATTGAAGAATAAAAGAAATCAAAGATATCTACATGTACACGGATGGCCAATACCAGAAGCACCATTTTTTTGTGCTCTTAATGTTAAGGTGCAAAAGCAGTAGTTGTTGAAATAGTCACTATGCAATACTTGGATGAGCATTAACATGCCATTGATCTGTCATCCCAAAAAAAATGTCCACATTTTTCTCCAACTTTTCTGTTTGTGTGTAGATTTAAGACAGGATAAAGTATCAATAAAAAAAAAACTTTCTGTCCAGATGATTTATAAGTTTTGCTCGTCTAGGACTTTACACAATATCAATTTTTTATATATATCTTTTAATGTGTCATTCATTTCGATTTGTGTATGTGATGGTTCAAACCAACAGATTAAGGTAAAACATACTACAGAAAAACTGCGTCAAATACACAGTGCCATTGGTTGACCTCCAGCAGCAGAATCTAAACATTAACAATTATGAAATTTAGAGCTTAGCAACTCTTCCCTATATGCTGACTAAAAAAAAAATCAAAAAACAACAACATACAAATCTCTTCCCTTTATGTTGACTAAAAAAAACCCAAAAAACAACATCATACAAATCCCTCCCTTTATGCTGACTAAAAAAAAACCCAAAAAACAACAACATACAAATCTCTTCCCTTTATGTTGACTAAAAAAACCCAAAAAACAACAACATACAAATCCCTCCCCTTATGCTGACTAAAAAAAACCCAAAAAACAACAACATACAAATCTCTTCCCTTTATGTTGACTAAAAAAAACCCAAAAAACAACAACATACAAATCTCTTCCCTTATGCTGACTTAAAAAAAACAAAAAACAACAACATACAAATCTCTTCCCTTTATGCTGACTAAAAAAAAAACCCAAAAAACAACAACATACAAATCTCTTCCCTTTATGTTGACTAAAAAAACCCAAAAAACAACAACATACAAATCCCTCCCCTTATGCTGACTTAAAAAAACAAAAAACAACAACATACAAATCTCTTCCCTTTATGCTGACTAAAAAAAACCCCAAAAAACAACAACATACAAATCTCTTCCCTTTATGCTGACTAAAAAAAACCCCAAAAAACAACATCATACAAATCCCTCCCTTTATGCTGACTAAAAAAAACCCCAAAAAACAACAACATACAAATCTCTTCCCTTTATGTTGACTAAAAAAACCCAAAAAACAACAACATACAAATCTCTTCCCTTTATGCTGACTAAAAAAAAAAAACCAAAAAAACAACAACATACAAATCTCTTCTCTTTATGCTGACTAAAAAAAGAACAAAAAACAACAACAAACAAATTGGTCTATTTACATAGATTTAGTAGGACAATAATTTCTTTTCGATTGGAATAAATTTTAAGTCAAATGGATATTCAAACTTATTTCCCATATTCAAATCTTCATAATTGTATATTATTATAAATAAATGTAGATAGATAGCTATAAAAACAATGAATAAAAGTGAGAAATAATTCTTAAATAGCATGGCAAAAGAGAATTTTGTTAAGCTGTAGGGAGCTAAAGGAATTGAGATAAAAAAGAAAGTTGACGAATACTCAGAGACTGAGTGAGAAATAGCAAGAGAAAGTAGGGGAGAGAGAGAAAGAGAGAGAGAGATCCTGCAAAAAGAAAAAAAAAAGAGAGTGAGGGAGGAAAAGAGAGAAAGAGTTAGAGAGAGTGAGAGAAAGAGAAAGAGTTAGAGAGAGCGAGAGAGAGAGAAAGAGTTAGAGAGAGCGAGAGAGAGAGAGAGAGAATTGTTTACAATATTAACAAATAGGCAGCCAATATTCATTATGACACATTTAAATCTATGGACATTGTATGATTCAATAAAAAAAAAAAATTTTAATTGGATTGATGGATAGTAAATAAATTTTTTTTTTAATTGAAATTTTAGAGTCTTGATGAAATTTTATGGCGGGATGATGAAGGATAAACTGAGGAAGCAAGTTATTGGTGATTGATATCTGAATCATTACACTCCCCTAAAAATGTGTCTGAACGGTCTCTAGCAAAACATGATCATGAGTACAATCATGGAACATGACAGACACAGGGTAAATAGAATTTCTAAATCATTGAGGAGGACTTCTGAAAAATGATGATGGGTGGTCTAAAACAAAAACTGTAAATGTTGTAGAATTTAAGAAAGTTATCAACTAAAATTGAAGGGAAAAAAATGATAATTAATCTCTCTTTCCCATTCTTGGACAACCTTCAAGTCTTGCATGACTCGGCAAAAATACTGTGCGGAGAATCCTGCTACAATTTAAATCATTGGGATTCTTAACACTTGTTTGAGTAAAAGTATGAGGAAAATTAAATCCGATAAACACTGAAGTGTATAAAAACTGCCAGTAGTAAAACAAAAAAATAAAATGAAGCATTTTACAGCATAAGACAAAGAGTAGAGACTGTACAATTTTAATAATTTTGAACACTTTAGAACCAATTTCTAAAAAAAAAAACATATGTCTGCAAAACTAGCAATGTTTAGAATATATCATTACAAAATATAATATAATCAACAAATCAAACCATTCAAGAAATCTCTACACTCCAGAGGAGGATGAAAGTATGGCCCTACTCTGAAATGGCTTTTTCTATTGCACACACAATATTCAAGTATCAAAAGACAGTGAACTACCATTACTTGAAAAATAATCAAAGTTATGATTCTGTAAGACAGTAAAACCTACAATTATCAAAAGACAGTGAACTACCATTACTTGAAAAATAATCAAAGTTTATGATCCTGTAAGACGGTAAAACCTACAATTATCAAAAGACAGTGAACTACCATTACTTGAAAAATAATCAAAGTTTATGATTCTGTAAGACGGTAAAACCGATAACCTAGTAGTACTGTTGTACTAACATGCCCCATTAATCAGCTCATGATTTCTGCAATAACTTTTTGTTTAGACATTGTAAGAAAAGCATTACAAATGGGCTATCACAAACTATGGATATGTATAAGATAAGGATAGATAATTTTTTTTCATTCTGAAACAAAGATAAAAATAATGATATTGCAACCTGGCTTTGTTGACATCAAAAGTATCTTTAATCATTTTTATATTCAAGAAAAGTCAATCTATTGCAAACCTGACAAAGACTTGAAGGAGAAACAGCTGACTCTTCTACTCTATGCAACATCAATTAAATGTCTTTCTATATTTTTTTTAAAACTCAGTGCAGAGAAAATCAAACACTGTAGCTTTAAAATAAAAACAAAAATTATGCTTAAAAATATATTTAAAAAGTTTTGAGAATATTTCTCTCAATGTGAACATACATTAATTGTGGAACCATCTAGAACATAATAAAAGTAAATCAGAGAGAAATGTGCAATAAGGCAAGAAACAAAGACTTAATGATTTGATAGAGAGCAAAGAGATAAGATCTGAAAAAGACATTGACAGAATATTGATATGAGCAACGATTAACATTGAAATCTGTAGGGACATATCTTGTTTCAATGTGCGTATCTTGTTTAAATGTTTGTAAAAACATGAGGGAAAACAATCACAAGTTTTATCCCTACAACTTATGAAAATATCATTTTACAAAAAAGTAGAGCATTATTACATTTTGTAAGCAACTTTTTCATGATAAGAATTAAAATAAAAATTAAAAAAAAACCCAGCTCATTGGAGACTGAGTAAAATCTCTTGCCATGGTGCTGAATTATTCTATACATGTTGAAACATTATCATCAGTCCCTCACCACTGCTGCGGCAGAACAGCAAAAGCAGCGGTTTACACTTCACTATGTTTCTTCATTGATCCTTCTTCCAAGAGGAAATAATGTGATTCTGTCTGTCGATCTTCTTTCTTTGTCCTTGCTGCTGGTACAGGTCCTAGTGGAATGTCTTCAACAGGAATTACTGGTCGCGGAGCTTCCTCCAGTGGAATACTGGATCGCGCCTCCTCCACCGACTCGTACCCTTCTGGTGGAGTTCTGTGTTGAGAGGCCCTTAGATGACCTTGCAGTTTGTCATAGCCTGGGTCATCTGTCTCGGTAGGACTTGAGGGAGGATCAGGCAGAGGCTGGAAATATCCCGGCTCCTCTTTGCTCCCTGGTGATTTCTTTTCCGTGTCATGTTCGCTGTATTCGGGCGGGGCATCATAATTTGGATTTGATGTTGGCTGTCCGCGACGAGGTAATGCTGGTCTGACAACAGAATGCATGCAATCAGAAGTTAGAAGACAAATTTTGATCATAGCAATAATTGAAAAGGATTTAAATTTTTATTTTAGAGAGGCAGAGACAAAAATTAATTTAAAATCCAATAAATAAAAAGCAATATAGAGAGTCCCAAATCCGCATGGCATTATATTGCTATTTAGGAAGGTCATGATTTGACAAAAATACAATACTTCTTTAGAGTTTGCATGGAAAATTTTATGACTGATATAAGAAGAATGTATGAATTGTTTTGCTGAATAGCCTAATTGCTCATAAAGTTAACCTAAGAGCCTCTTTTTGTAACCTCTATAAGGTCTAAGTAAGCTAGAGATTGTATACTGTTTATTTATTGCTCTTGAGAATCACCTGTAAGAACTTCTTTGTGTAACCTCTATATGGTCTAAGTAAGCTATAGAGTGTACAGTTTTGTATCTTTTACTTATGAGAATCACCTGTAACAACCCCTTTGTATGACCTCTAAGCGGTCTAAGTAAGCTATAGATTGTACATTGTTAATTAATTGCTCCTGAGAATCACCAGTAAGAATCTCCGTGTGTGATCTCTATACTGTCTAAGTAAGCTTTAGATTGTATACTGTATATTTATTGCTCTTGAGAATCACCTGTAAGAACCTCTTTGCGTGACCTCCATTGGCTCCAGGTATGCTGGTTCCTCTTCCTGTTTTCCTTTACCCTTAGGTTGGGATGTGTAGCGCATCGGGAGGGACGGTGGGTTGGATGACGGGATGTGGAAGCCATGCGACTGGTAAGGCTGGAGAAATACAGGGAGCAAGTATTTTGTGGCTTGAATATCTTTTTTGGGCGGACATTTTATATCCAGAGCAATAACTTTTGTAACCAAGGTGTTAAACTGCCTAAATTTAATTCATGTTGATTGAAAATGCTTCTCACAGACACACACTCTCTCTCTCTCTCTGTCCCTCCCTCCTCTCACTCGTTTTGTTTTCTCTCCCTATCACTTACTCGATCATCAAAGACCTCCTGGTAGACTGGGTGGTTGTCAGCATTCGGTGCAGGCAGGTAGATCACATTAGGAGATTTCTTCCTGGGAGAGTAAAAGATATTTCAGATTGATGGCAAAGGTAAAAAGGAAAATATGCAGAAAATATGAATTTTAAGGTTACATTGCACAATGCAGTACAAAATAATTTAGAAAATAACCTAAATATTTATAAGTTGAAAAAAAAAAAAAGGGAAACGGTGTTGGGTGTTGAGAAATATGCCAAGTTCCAGGAAGAGAGAGAGAAAGAAAAAAAAACCAAATAGCCTTTCAAAAGGTATCAGTTGTCTAAACAATTTGTCCTTCTCTATATATTAAAAGAAAGAAAACCCTTAGTGTATTATAAACATCTACAACTCGCAAGATAAAGAGAAGGTAACTCTCATATCTCAGCTTATTTTAAAATCCTGATTCTAAATTCTATACTGAGTTTCTCACCTTGTCCTAAGCTAGTGCAGCTTCAAATTTTAACAAATAATAGAGTGCACTCAAAAAAATTTTATCACGAGTTTCTTAGCTTACCCTAAAACGTTTACCTTGTAGCTCAACAGATCCTAAGCATCACAAATTTTGAAAAGCTCAAGAATAAATTTCTAGAAAAGAAAAAAAAAAGGTTTGCCCTATTGCCTCTCAATGCACTATGCACATTAGAACCTGAATTCTTGGCCTCTCAACACATCCAAATGTGTTTTTAAAAGTTTGCCCTATTGCCTCTCAATGCATTATGCACATTAGAACCTGAATTCTTGGCCTCTCAACACATCCAAATGTGTTTTAAAAAGTTTGCCCTATTGCCTATCAATGCACTATGCACATTAGATTTTTTTTAGAACCTGAATTCTTGGCCTCTCAACACACCCAAATGTGTTTTTAAAAGTTTGCCCTATTGCCTATCAATGCACTATGCACATTAGAACCTGAATTCTTGGCATCTCAACACACCCAAGTGTGTTTTTAAAAGTTTGCCCTATTGCCTATCAATGCACTATGCACATTAGAACCTGAATTCTTGGCCTCTCAACACACCCAAATGTGTTTTAAAAAGGTTTGCCCTATTGCCTATCAATGCACTATGCACATTACAACCTGAACTCTTTGCCTTTCAACACACCCAAATGTGTTTTAAAAAGTTTGCCCTATTGCCTCTCAATGCACCTGAACTCTTTGCCTCTCAACACACCCAAATGTGTTCACACAAACCAATCACACATTATGAATTCTGGAACTCTCTACTATAAAAAAATTGTTTGCTTTCAACTTTCTAAGGAGAACTCTGGAAGGTGAGACCATCTGAAATCTAAATTGTATTTTTTTAATTGCATGTAAAACATACATACTACATAACTTCAAACCGGGCACAATTTGAAATTGAAAGTTGTATGCCGAGAGTTTGTTCAAGAAAAATGGGTTTAATGGCTAGAAGGAGAGATGATATCCACATATCAAATAAAAAAAAAAGAAAAAAAACTTCACACAAAAGAATGATCAAAATGTTTAGTCAGGTTCAATTCCCAATACCTATTACTTTGCTTTTTAACATCCAACCACTTTTAAAAATTAATTCAATAAAAGATTGTTTATTTTGTATTATTAGTTATAAATTTTAACACGGTATTTCTAAGTACTGGGTCTATTGGCCATTTGAGGAATCACACTGCTACAGATTTTTACTGAAAAGCATCAATTAAATCCTACTTTGTCTCTGATCAACAATTTGTCCTCTTCTTACTTTTTCTTGGACTTGCGTCGCTTGTAGCAACAGAAGCAGAGCACAGCAAGCAGCACTAAAAACACAAGACCTCCGACTGCAGCTCCTGCAATGGCTGCTATGGGCGTCCCATGGTCATGACCTAGGAGACAGACGGACAAACATACATAATATACTACAGTAAAATTCACATCATCGCTATCTGTACACCATATCCCTTCTCTTATTATCTGGAAAAATTAGCGCAAAATCTTCAGTTTTGTATTTTATATTTTAAGCATTAAATAATAGAATGTCTTGGACTATTGATAAATTTTACTTAGTTGACCTAAAGAATAAATAATGAGTAACATGAATAATTTAAAGTTACACTCCCATGCTTTGGGTTCTCTAGTATCTTTTTTAGCATGATTCGTCAACTGTTTCACTTAAGAGCATATCTGCAATTTCTTTTTTTTTTTTTAGGAGAGTTACTTTAGAGAGATATGAATGGGAACCATGCCTATTGAGACATTAATGTTGCTATTTTATAGATTTTTGCCTTGAGGGTACAAGTTAAATGTGCATTCTGAGTGCAGATCTTGTCACATATATCTGAATATAAATCTTGTCACATAATTTAACTTTAATCTGGAGCTTGTAACAAAAATAAAACATAGAATCTCAATCTGCTTAAGCCAATTTAGCATAGGATTATAAATCAAGATGGTAAATACTTATTCATATTGTGCTTTCATTTTTAAATCCTTGAGCCCTTAAAAGTTTAAAGCTGAGGAATATTTTATCAGAGACTTATTGTTATTTTTTTTTATCTCACTGAAGTGTGCTCAGAGCCAGAAGGTATACAGTATCATGAAGCTCTGAAGTGTGTTCAAAGCCAGAAGGTATACAGTATCATGAAGCTCTGAAGTGTGCTCAAAGCCAGAAGGTGTACAGTATCATGAAGCTCTGAAGTGTGCTCAAAGCCAGAAGGTGTACAGTATCATGAAGCTCTTCAGGAAAAAGCTGACACGGTGTACATTAGTTTTACAGATACGGAACTGTGGAATTAAATCCTCCTAGGGCCAGCCTTACCCTGACTAAGACTGGCACAGGTACATTTCATATGTTGGATCTGCTCGTTGAAGAAAGACTCCACTTTCCTATGAATGTCATATTTGTTACATAACTCTTTCTCTTTTGAGGCCAGCCTGGGGAAAAAAGGTCAGGGGTCAAGAGAATGTTCAGCAGTGCAGATTTTATCGACCCTAAAATCTTAGTCACATCAGCAGTATCGGGTGAAACATTTTGCCTCTTCATTCTGTGTTAGAATTAAGTATGAAGAATGCACAGTACCATGCCATAGAACCAAAAGGAAGAGGCAAGAGAGAGAGAGAAAAAAAAGAGAGAGAAAGAGAGAGGGGGGGAGAGAGAGAGAGAGAGAGAGAGAGAGAGAGAGAGAGGAGAGAGGGGGGGAAACATAATTCTTGATGTGTCAATTTGTTGCAATAATTTTACATGCATGCAAGAATTTGATTCAAAATTCTAGTTTAACTCACACAGTTGATTAGAAATTTCTCATGGCACATACGGTTCATTTTGATAACTTTTTAAACAAACACAGACACAGGGTACACTTCAATAACTGTATATAAATGCACACAGAGTTCATTTTAGTAATTCCACACGTATGCAATGCTCATTCTGATAATGCTGGACAATAAACTGAATTCATTTCAATAATACGACACATATACACAGAATTCATAATAAAAATTCCACACACATACCATAGATTTCATAACAATAATCCTACACATATACACAGAGAATTCATAAAAAATCATTCTGCACATATTCAAACAGAATTCAAAACAATAATTCCACAAATATACACACAGATGTCATAAAAGTAATATATAAACAGAATCCAAGACAATTCCACGCATGTACACACAAAGAGTTCATTCGAATATTCCACTTGTGTACACCCAACATTTATTCCAATCATTCCACATGTCATACACAAGAATTCCATACATTTTTTTTTAAAACAGAGTCTACAACAACAATTCCACACATGTGTACACAAAGAGTTCATTCCAATATTTTACTTGTGTACAAACAAAATTTTTTCCGATCATTCCACACAAAAGTTATACAAAGACTAGAGGCATGAGTATCCATTGAGAAAAGTGTCACTTAATTGTTGAATTCTCACCCACAAATCTCATCCACAAAGTTGGATCTTTCTTTGTCCCCATAATTGTTGGACAGGCATCTTCTGACTTTTGCCCAATCCCTCTCTGACATGGCATCCTTCAGGTGTTGCTCAATATCGTCACGGATGTCGTTGCGCTCATGCACGGCACACTTGCCATTGAGAGTGTAGTAGCCTTGTGAACCTTTCTTATACACTAGCCTGGTACAGAGAACAATGCAAGAAATACTTAACATCCCAGTTATATGGGGACAGACTTTAAAAATTCCACTGTAGTCAACTTTATTGTTCCTTATAAAAAAATGTACATAAAAAATTTGACCAGTAGTGCCCAAAACCTGACAGGAAATATTTTTGTATTGATGCTTTGTTAACTATTTGACCAGAAGCATATGATTTCAGTGAAGGAAAGGCAGTGCAATATAGATATCTCATTAATTCATTCTATCTCAATTGTACTTTTTTTTTCCTAATCTTTTTCAACTACATAAGACAAGTATTTTTCAGCTTTTCACCTATAAAAGAACAATTAACTTGAATAACATATCCCTTCCCCTGACCCCAATTTCTGATAATTTAACCATAGTAAAAAACATAGTAACCATGGTGACTTTAGGCACCTGAGGCCAGACAAAGGTTAAAATTAAAGAGGAGTATTATTAATTAATCAGTTGAACTTTGCAGGGTTCCATTTCATCAGCTCCCCCTCCCCCTTGTTTTACTGACCCACAAGTCTTGTTGAGGCTGATATCCTCTCCCTTGAGCACGAGTAATGGACTCTCGTCCAACAGCAACTGCTCTATGCAGGCTGTGAACCCCTCACACTTGCTCTTCAGTCGTTCCAGGTGACTCTGGATGTACTGGGTGTATTTGCCTGCAGAAACAACAGACACACAAACACCAAAAAGGTGATAAAAACGTTATAAAGCAAAGGACTTGTTTGTTCCATTACCCATTTCACTTCTTAAGTGACCTTAGGTGCTTTAGCTTCCTTAGGATTTGGGTGTTGGTAGCAGCGCTACACCCTTGACAGGAGTTTCTATAGGACTAGTTTGCCAAGCCTACAGCCACTCATGTCCCCTTAAGATCAAAGTATAAATGAAAGGAGGAGATGGAGCAAGCATTCCTGTATATGTTGGTGTAAAGGCACAGCGATGGTTGTGCTAGTAGTAATAGAACTAAAAGGAGGAGGAAGAGGAG
>BLXT01004960.1:1091422-1107893 GCA_019648995.1 Plakobranchus ocellatus
AAAGTATAAAATACCCAGTTTTATAAAGAAGTAATTTATACATACAGTGTAGACTGATTGTGTTAAAGCACCTTATCACATGAGCTTATCAGCTCAATAATTAATAAAACAAATATGGGAAAAAAACCTGTCAAAATACTGGAGTGTTACACTCTAAGTCTGAGAGAATAAACAAAGGCAAATCTATTGCTGCTTCATAGAACGACAGGAATCAGGGCCGAGTCTAACACTAAAGGCTCTACTGTGAAGGATCCAGTACAATCTTGCAAGCCTGGCCAGACATGAGTACCTTGAAAGCTTCTTCAAACTCTGACATTGGGAACCTGTGGGAAATGATGGCCTTGACATCAATCTTACCGTCTGCTACCAGGCTCTCTGTGTGCTCCCAGGTGTGGAAGATCAAGCGGCCATGTACTGTCTTCAAGGTCAAGGCTTTGAATACTGGTGGAGAGATAGATGGAAGGATGAATGAATTCTAAAAAATTAATCACATGAAAGGCCTTGAAGAGAGAAAAAAAAAATCCTCTAGAAGAAGCAAATAAAAGCAGATAAGATTGACCCAAACAGTGCCAAGTGCTGACCAGGTAGGCAATATTGCTTGTTTTTCCCGTTTTTGAAGTGTGAAAATAATTCGCTTGAAATGAAATCAGTGAACCTTGAATTACCGGGCTTGGAACCAAAGAGACCCCAGGCTTTACAATGAATGCAAAAACTTTTATTTTTTTTCTTTTCCTTCAGCCCTCGTAAACCTTGGATTAAACAAGCGCCAAATTACCAACCTCTGGTTTAGCAAGAAGGGCCATCATTGGGCTTCAGAGGTAAAAAAGAGAATCACAACAAACTGGGCTATGGATCTATACTCGCAAGGCTATAAGTCTCGGCCTTTACCTACAGTGGGTGTAATATGAGCATCAATGTGTGTATATGCTCACTTCTTAGAGAGGGGTATAGGGCCCAAAGTGTGACCAATGCGAAAAGAAAATAGCGAGAACAATAAGTCTTCCTTATCGCTCTGGGCAGTCCCTAGCTCTAGATAATGGGTGCAGATGGAGGCAGTAAAAAAATGGGTGAAGAGAGGAGGGTGCGTAAAACAAGCAAATAGGTTTAGTGTAAAAAAAACCAAGGAAGGGGTTCCAGAGGAGGCTAATGACTGTGTGTTTACATAAGCAATGATGTGTTTAGATTAACCATCCATGATACAATGCTTGAGCTCACATTAGATAACATTCAAGCTAGACCTTTAATGGTAAGCCTATAATTAACAAGTGTATTGATGATATTAAAAGTGAGCTTGCACACTTATTTTTGGTCACCGTCTTTTCTTAGAAGACCATGTTTTTTCCCTTCAATGGTTTGATACCCATCGTTACAATGTGTGCATGCAATACTTCAAAAGCAACGTTTTATTTTTTACAAGACCTCAAGTCTGAGATCACAATGTCAGGCATGAACATTTTGCTATCCAAGACTCACTGTGTATATTGCATCACAAAAGAAATCATAGCTTTATTGTATAATTAACACTTCGAGGATTAAAATCAATGATTGAAATTTTTAAAAAAAGGGCTCTCAATTCATTTGAATATCAAAATATTTCAATACAATACAAGAGAGAAAAAAATGATTTACATTTTTTTTTCTTGCCAGGGGAGCAAGCTTTCTTCAAATCCTATCATAAAGACAAGGCCAATTCAAGATGAGACAAGCATTGGCCACTGATATAGTAGTATTGCCTGGGCTGGTCAATGTAGGGGAAGAATAAGTCTCACAGAACACATTTAATGTTACCATTATTCTGGTAGGCTCTGACTCAAATGAAAAGCAGCATAGAAAGAATACAAGCTAGGTGTGAATTGTTAAAACTTTGCCTGTCACTTTCACTCAGGTCTCTGCTCTTTGGTTTGTTTGGTTTGGTGCAAGCCTAGTCATTATGTACTTGATGTCAAGGACTTGGCTTGTACCAAGTTAAGGAGTGGTCATGTCTATAAAAAGTTTGATTTTGTGGTTGAGAAAACGGTCCTGAAAGAAAATTCTTTTAAGAGTCAAAGCTTATTTGACTTAGGGACCATGCCAATTTCTATCTTACTTCTAACTCAATCTCATATTCACCAAAATCATTTCAATGCAATATTACACATAATTCTGGCAAGCAATCATCTAGTTTTGATGAATTCTTGGAACTAGTCCTTATGAAGATTTTTTTTTCCCCAAAAGTTTAAAACTCCCATATCTTGGCTCCAATTAAGATAACTGTACTCAGTTTTCACTAGTGCCAACCTCACAGAAAGAAGTTTCAGGCCACTTCAATAGTTTAAAATGTTCAAGATGAAACTTTTGACCCATCCACACATCTTGACATGACAATGGAAGAGAATGTGGTCAGTCACTAGTGTATCTAGCTCAGGATCTGCCCTTCCTTTCCGCATATAAAACAATGGAAGAAAATGACCACCCACCAATATCTTGCAGCACATTTTCCACGTGTAACGGCTGCTTGGGGAGGCCAACCAAGCCAATATAACCACCTTTTCTGAGGAGGGAGAAGCTGGAGTTGACCATTGGTGAGGCACCGCTACACTCGCACACACAATCCATTCCGACTCCATCTGTCAGATTCATCACAAACTAGAGAGAGAAGTAGAGAGGCAAGGCTAAAGTTAATTCTCCAGTGGCGCAGGTACTAAAACATACTGAGCAAACATAAAAATATGTATACCCCCAAAAAAGTTTTTAAGGAAAATGATAGTGAAAAGTTGTTCTGTGGTTGTAAGGTCTATTTTTGAAATTATTTGTCATGAGAGAAAATGAAAAAAATATTAGCCATTATGTGGCAAATCGCTAAACAGACACGTGGCAGATGAATTTATAAGAATATGTGTGTGTGCCTGGTAAAAGAGCCCATAATTCACCAGAAAGAAAAATTTTGGGTATATACATTTTCTTATAGAGAATTTGATGCTGAATAAACTAGTTTCTTTTTTATTTTTCAAGATATCTTGACTAGTTTTTGAGATATCACAGTTTTTATACACAAAACTGTGAAAATGCAGATTTGAAAAAAAATCAGTGTTAAAGTTCCAGAACTTTATTTTACGCTTTCAGAGCATAAAATTTACAAATAAAAATGAAAATTATTTAAACATCATATTCAAGCAAACCCTTTTGTGAAACTGTTTAGAAATGGATAAAAAAAATTTTAATCTTAAATCTTAAAAACACTCCTGCAGACTTATGGGCCCTTTTTCTAGACACACTCACATATACTGATATAGTGAGGACAAGAGTGACTGAGGTGGGCAGGATGGCAAAAGACAGATATCTACAGGCAGGTATTTGATGATGATGACATACAATATATGTAGGATGCCAGTAGCTTCTGACAAAAAAGCAGGAAACTTATAAGTATTACATAGTTTTCTCAAAGCTGTGGTTAAAGTATAATTGACTTTTAAGTTATCAAAATAAGGCAAAAAAAAATGGGAAATCCTGTTTAAATCTAAAAACTGGCATCCCTGGTATATTTCACTTAAATTTGTTCAGTATGCAAACATTACAATTTTTTGTCTAATAATTAAGTCAAATTACTTCATTCTCAGCACATGGATGAAAAAATATTCAAATAAATACCTCTTTAAGGTCTTGCTTCTTTGAATTCACTACAACATCAACACCCAGTTGGGAAGCCAGATCCAACTTTTTGTCCTCAATATCTACTGCAATAACTCTGTGAATATGAGGTTACTTGCTGCAGTTTAGACGAGCACCTTCATTGTATACAGAATTCAAGATTTCTTTGAAATAAGTCGTATACACTGAATGTTGCAGTGTTTTTGGTCCCTGTTTTCTTTAGCTTGAGACATGAGTCTCTTTTTTTTTTTTTCATGAAAATAAAAAGTTTGTTGCTAAAAAATCAGATAAATTACTGCATATTTGTCACTGGCCCATGAAACAAAAAAAAAAAAAAAAAATACAACAAGAAACACAAGAAAGTGCCATATTATTTCAACTATGTTATTCTTTTCACAAGAGGAGCCTATCTATAATTTCAAGCTTTAGTGATATATATAGAATTCCTATATATATATATGTGTAATATAAAATGTAATCCATCCATGCAAAATGGGTTCTTTCTCAGCAATTGCCTAGTAGAAAAAGCAAAATAGATGAAAGTGGCTTTAGATGTTGAAATAAAAAATCTCTGCATATCTCTAACGCACCACATTTTGCAATATGCATAAAAACCTTTTATTCTTATATTTATTCAATTGATTTGAAATACATTTTGATTTATTATCCTACTTGCTGACTTCAACATACACCTTATTTTCATATAGATGTCTCTCGTGCACTCACACAAGCACATAGATATATCATTATAGGCAATTGGCTTGTATGACTCTAGCTCTGGAAACTGTAGGAGACCTCTGTCAGATTTTTTAATTCTGCCACTAGCATCAGGCTGATGGAGGCCAATTAACTTGAGTTCACCAACGTAGTGAACAAACTCAATATGCCCTTGGATTAGTCCAAATGAGTTGGGTATTGCAGATAACAAAAATGTTAAACTTTTTATTATCTTTTTTTTGAAATCACATTTTTGAAAACAAAAGAAAAAAATCCCCTATGTTGGCTCAAAATTGACATAGCTGTATCAAGTTTTTACAACAGCCAACCTACACAGTCAAAGGTTTCTGACTGTTTCACTAGTTTAAAATGTAAAACTTGACTCATCCACGCTGGTCTGAAGACATATCACACATAGATAATGTACAGTTCCATTTTACAATCATCTATGATTTTACCCTCTACTCAGCAGCATTACTTTTTAGCACCAAGAGCTTTGGCAGATGCCTGTGCCATCAGCCCGACTGGACCACAGCCGATGACGAGGACTTCTTTGCCTTTCACCTCCAACTTTTCCACTGCATTGTGGGCCACACCGAGGGGTTCCAACATGGCTATTTGCTCTGCATCTGTAAATGATTGAGGGGTGCCATTCAATGGAAAAGGGTTTATAAAATTTGATTCAACTACGTTTATGTGATTCCTTGTTTTATAAATTTTAGGCAGATATATAAAACCACTCAAAAACGTAAAATCAACTTCTAGCTACATTGTAACTAATAGACTGACATGCTAACATGAAAAATATTTTCAAAGAAAAAAGAAAAAAAAAAGGTCTTTCCCTTCCTATCTTTCCAGTCTTGATACTTAGTATCCAAGGACTATAACTCTTACTGACTATGTAGGTTCAAGGAGAACAATAACAAAAACAAGATAACAAGTCCACTTGAACGACAATGTTTTCAAAACTATTTCAGATTTTATACATATAAAAAAAATGCAATAACTGATTCTACCCTAGTCTAGAATGCCACTTAACTCGGTCACGGACTGGCTGCTTAGCACAGAGCCACTCCCACTGGACCAGCTATTTTTAGCTATGTTCGTGGTTATTCATGTTTAGATTTTTTAGCCATAGTTTATTATGAAAGGTTTTTTTCTTGATTTTAAGGAAGATTTTAATAAAGTTTAATGAAGACATACATAGGGATTTTTTATACACTGTCGCTCATTTGTAGAAAATACATTAAAAGTAAAGGTAATGTAAGTGAGCCATCAATTCCAACAGCAAAACCGGGTAAAAAAAAAAAACGAAGTATTCAACAAAATTATGATGTCACCGCTAGAACTGTAAACTAACGCTATTGTTGAAAGTCATGTGATGAAGACTTTTTCCATTCTTCACTCTTTATTTGTAATGAAAAGAAGATAATGTTGTAAACGTACATAGATAAGAAAAGCTGTGCTTGGTCTAAAGCACTGAACCATGCTGTACGAGATGACTTGTGCTTGGTCCACAAAACTAGGTCAAGCTGGCTGAGCTATCTCATACACAGAGCACAATGAGTTAAAAACAGGAATTGTCGATTAAAAAACAAATAAAGCTTATACACTGGTGTCAGTCAAGGTTAGCAAAGTTAAAGGTATAAAAGAGAAAAAATGTTTCTGAAGACTTTCAGCTGTGCAAACCTACCTAAATCACGTGTTAACTTGTAGAGATATTTTTCAGGAACAACTGAGAATTCTGAGCAACCCCCTTGTGTTGTTTTCTTGCCATGACCGTATTGCCCCATGTTGATGCAGATTGCCCCATCCTCATACCTGCACTGGAAGCAATCTCCACAGAAAAAATGGTTCTCCACACCAACCTTGGTGCCTAGAGGAATGTCCACCCCTGGGCCACATTTCACAACAGTCCCAGCACACTCATGACCTGGTATGAACGGCACTGTGGCTATCACTCTATAAAGAACACAGATTAACATAAGTGCCAAATTAATATTGATAAACTTTTAATTTTTTAATTTTTGATGTCAAGAGTGACTGATAAAACAAATTTATTGGAGATTATCATTGTGACTCTGCATCAATAGTGCTTGACATAATTTATCATAATCTTAAATGATAATATTATATCTTATATCTTACATCTACAGGATTTCATTTTTAGTGAAACAATAATTCTCATGATTCTTCTAACAAAATTAAAACATATCAGACTGATCATAATGATAAAGTTTTCATAGACTGGACAGAAAAAAAAAATAAAAAAAGGTTTAAATCTCAATCATTCAGTTTTTCTACCTCTAGCTCAAGATTTTAGGATGTGTTTGATTTGACAAGGGAATATTACATTTCTTTTTCATTTTGTGTTGCTTTTTCAAACTCTCCAGCTAACGCTCTTCCCCATAAAATTTATTGACATTATAGATACCTAATCTGTAATGAAATATGAAAGAGAAGAGTAAGCTGCACTTCATAGAATTACAACAAAACACAACAAAAATAAATAAATATTAATATAATAATTTAAGCAAATATTCCAATTACACATTCATTGATTTTAACTTTGACACTGTAGTCTATGCACAGACCTCTAGAATATTTAACTTTTGCTCATCTCTTAAAAAAATAAAATTCACTAATTCTTAATTCCAGCACAGAAGTTTATGAACAATATTTGAAAAACAATTAAGATATACAAGCAAAGATTTCTTGTAGCAACAAGAAGTTTTTAAATGTCAGGTATTGTGAAAAAAAATTTTTTAATACATCAGTCCAAGCATGCACAGATAAATCTGAAGGTATACTTTTATCAAATTCTCACTTGCAACTCACTTTGCCACATTGTCCCATTTGTAGAGAGCAATGTCGGAGCCACATATGGCCACACAATCCACCTTAATCAACACTTCTCCGTGGCCAGGTTGCTCCACTGGAACTGTCGTGTATGTGTACGACTCCGCCTCCTGTTGCTTCACTAATGCCTTCATTGTGGTTGGAATGCTTGGAGCTGCCATCTGAACTCTTTAAACTGTCTCAACCCTGGAGCAACTTTTGACTGAGCAATAAGACAAAAGTCTGATATTCATATCTAGGATGGCTCGAAACAATACACTTAATAAATAATGTAATTAAGTTTGAATTCTATTATTCTACTCATTATTATTTTGGCAACAACAGACACAAAAAAAAGTAATTAAAAAAAAAAAAAAAAAAAAAAACTATGCCCATCATAATTATAATGATGCTGATGATCGTGACATATTCTAAAATAGCCTATGTGTTAGTTGAAAATTTAGACTAAGGTTTCTCAATAAAAAAGAGTTCATGAAAAATTGATTTTCATTGCAGATACTGTTTCCACTATTTCAATTGCCACATTACAAAATGCAAGACCCTTGAAAACTTTCACTAATGCCGCTATTCTTGGCTGCTGTAGAAGCCTATAGACAATCCAAGTCAAAATTTTGGGTTGAGAATGTAAAAATAAATGGTGTTCTGAAGCAATCACATGGCCCTTGAAAATTATTTTTCTTTTAAAAATGCAAAATCGTCTGGTGGATTATTATCTCCAGACAGGTATGAATGCGTCAGACGTCACATTTTTGTATATTATTTAAAAACAGACAGAAAGTTGTGTCTGGAAAAGGATATGTTGATTTTGAGCCAAGGTAAAAAATTTTCAACTCAACGCAAAACGATTTAAAAGAACATAAAATCTTTTTTTTAAGGCAAATGCCACTCCTGATTTATATTCTAGGTAAGCTGGGCTTGAGACAATATTAAAATGTCACCTAATACTGATCAGCAATTTTAAAATTAACTGTAAAAGAATTCCCTACTTGGGCTTTAACTCCTTCAAAAAAAAAAAAATTCAGAATGGAAAGACTTTCATAAAAACTTTGTGAATACTGGTATAATATAGATCTACGTGGATCTATAAAATACGAAGCAAAATATTTTAAGTCTTTTCATGTGAATAAAGTAAACATCCTCAGATATAGGAACACTATGATTAGAACAGCATTATTAAATTGTCAAAAAAATAGATCTAAATAACTAAACTAAAGAAGAAGTTATTGTCACAATATATAGATTCTCATGCCTGATTCTGAATCAATCTAAACCTACACCTTCTTGATAAATTGCGATAACAGTATATGCTACAGCAATTTCGCACTGACCTTAGTAAGAACACTTTGTTGGCTATCAAATTTTAAGCACTCTTGAATGAAGTACGATACTGATTTACTGATGCCCTTTAAACTCTGAGGTCAGCTGTTATCTATTCTACATCTTGATCAAGATAACATAAGGCTAGATCTATATCTAATTATTATCACAACTGCTCGTGTCAAGTCATATCAGTGACATTGAGTCATATCGACATAAGATTGGTTATTTAAACTTAGGTCTGCAGATTTCAGTTACTTAGTGTGAGAGATTTTGATTTGGCTTTGATCTTGAAAACTACAGTGTAAATCCACAATGCTCGTTGAGAGCTATTAAAGTTACGTTTAAATAATTTGGCGCCTAGAATCTAGATCTACTAGATCTAGATCTAGTCTTTGTAGGCTGAGTTAAGCCTAATGCATTTTGCTAATGCCTACAATTTCACAAATTCAATAGCATGGCACTATTGTAGAGATCTTTGCGAATGCTTCACTGTACATAGTTGCTCGTTGTTGCTGGATAAAGCCCCATTTCCAATACTGAGCAGGCTAAGGGCTAACCCGCACTGGAGGCAGCAGTTCACGTGACCAACAATACATACATGTATGAAATTACTCTGTTTCTTTGGTGCCAGAGCAGCACACCAAGTCGGTTGCGACTTTCATCTTTTACAGCCTGGTCTTACGTCAGTGGCTCTATTGGTGAAAAAAAAGGGGATGCCATTATAATTCTACTGACCGTTGCCGCGCGAATCACCAGGCCAATCTTTCTACGCAAATTATCAGTGACAGCGCACACTGGGGGCAGCAGTTTGGGCTTCCAACGGTGCAACAACCAAATGTTTGGAAACGCTATAATTTTTTTTACTAACAGCGCACACTATGTTGGCTACGACACCGACACGTGAGAGGTTTTGCAGCCAGGGATCTCAATTGGCTCTGTCGGATAAGGGAAAGGGGGGTGCCATTACGTGACCACGCATAATTCTACTGACCGTTGCCGCGCGAACCACGAGGCCAGTCTTGTTACGCAAATTATCAGGCTAACTTGTCGGTGGGTAGCGCACAGTAACTGCGACATCAGTCTGTCAAGTTAGCCGTGACATGTCGCGTCGCTTTTAGTGTGGGTCTACGCTCAGGCTGACTTGTTGGTGGATAGAGCACAGTATTTGCGACATCAGTCCTTCAAGTTAGCCATTGAAAGTCGCGTCGCTGCCAGTGTGGGTCAACCCTAAGCGTAGGCCCACACTGGAGGCGACACAACTTGTAATAGCCGACAAGACGGACTGATGTCGCAGTTTCTGTGCGCCACCAATTTGCTTAATAATTTGCGTAACAAGACTGGCCTTGTGGTTCGCGCGGCAACGGTCAGTAGAATTATGCGTGGTCACGTAATGGCACCCCCCTTTCCCTTATCCAACAGGGCCGCTGACGTAAGACCAGTCTGTAAAACACAAAGGATAGCTCCAACGCTTCGACAAGTAGCCGACTTGGTGTGCGCTCGCACCAAAGAAATAGAGTATTGTCAAACATGTATTGTTGGACACGTGAAATGCTGTCTCCAGTGTTGGCGCTCCGTAACTGCGGCATCAGTCGGTCTCGTCGGCTATTGCGAATCGCGTCGCCCCAGTGTGGGCAGTCGCTAATGAGCAATGTGTGCCGATGCCACCAGATTAAGATTAATTGGTCCACATAAATTAATTTGGTGTTATCAAAGTTTCATTGCAAATTTTGGACTGAAAGTCGAGTTGAGACGATGTCAGTCGGTCGCTCTTTATGCATAAAGCGACGCGGACGAAGTAGAAGACTTTGTTACCTGACCCTATCTAATCAAGAAATACATTAATTAAGAAAGAATAATATTGTCGTTTTTTTTTTTATCAGCCCGTGAATTCCTCGCGTCGAATACGCATCATGCATCCCCCACAAATGGATATTCTTCAGTCAAATCTCCATGTAAATCTTATTTACACATCACGAACTGCGCGTGACGCATTACGCTGTACAGATTAAGTTCACAGGGAAACTGGGCTTAAGTCATCAAACCCATTTTTTTACTTCCGCGATTCTTTAGTCGTTTGATATGGATGTGGGCCTTGGGTGTGTAAGAAACGTCCTACTGGCGGCACTTTAACGTTTCCTCGGTTCCATGAGAATTTTATTACATGGTGACGGTCGCCCCAATATTAATTGTGATGAATTACGATCTGTGTGTTTGAGTTCGCACTTTCAAGCCTACCTAATTTTTGCTGTAGCTTTTAGTATCGCACCATTAGCTTGCCACGTTAAAAATAGTATCGATTACATAAAATAATCGCTCGAGCTTTCCTTGGGTCGGGATCACTGAACTAAAATTTCGGCTGTTGCCTGTTTCAGAAAAGGTTGCCTTCACACAATCAATGCCGGACTGGTCCACCTTTTCTTCTTCTAGATCT
The DNA here is from genome assembly GCA_019648995.1 of Plakobranchus ocellatus. Classification (NCBI taxonomy): domain Eukaryota; kingdom Metazoa; phylum Mollusca; class Gastropoda; family Plakobranchidae; genus Plakobranchus; species Plakobranchus ocellatus. Next base: position 1,102,377 of record BLXT01004960.1, read on the forward strand.
AGATCCTCAGGCTTTTGTTGTTTTTTTTTTTAATGCCGAAGGGGCCGACCGATAGTCGAATTCTATATTTGTTAATATCTCCGCGCAAGAGTTTCATTATTATTTCTTTATAATTTTGTTGTTATCCTTGTTGTTTTTGTTGTTGCTGTTGTTTTTGTATGTCATTTAGTTGATTGATTGATTGATGAATACATGTATATTCGTTGACTGATATACCTAGTCCACGATTCATCGGTGATCTCAGGGTTTTTAAAGAAGGAATTACAAAAATATATGGATTAAAATTCGTTTAACAGTTGTTTCAGTCCGAAAAAAAAACATAAGATAGAAAAAGAACAGTACAATATCAAATACTTTCATAGACACCAAGTTCCTGTAAGTAATCAATGTGCGAGAGAGATTGGGTTCTCCGAAAGTCTGCCCATGAATATAGTATTTAGTTCTGATGACTTGAAAATCTGGGTATTCAACTAAAACGTGTCCGACAGTGAAGAAGTTGTCGGAGCTAGCATATATCACATCGGTAATTTTATCTCGACGGAAATTTCATTGAATGTAGACTCTTACATCTATCTCCACGGAATTTTCATTGAATGTAGATTCTTACATCTATCTCCACTGAAATTTCATTGAATGTAGACTCTTACATCTATCTCCACGGAAAGTTCATTGAATGTAGACTCTTACGTCTATCTCCACGGAGATTTTCGTGCAAATACACTTTTGCATCTATCTCCATGGAGAAAAATTCTGTGGAGGTAGATGCAAAAGTGTCTCTCCACTATGTAAAATTTTAAGTTGAGCATTAGGCCGGTCAAAATAATCTTGCTCTATGCCACGTACAGAACGGTGCAGTTGGGAGAATAATGCTTCGCTCAACTCAAAAGGGTGATCAGACTGGGATCCGAACCCAGATACTCTCTGACTCTGATAATTGTGAGCATTTGCTGTTACGTTTCAGTAAAGAATCATCTCGATAGCCGGTGCTTACATGACCTCACTTGTGTAAATCTGGAGATATTCCTGTTGAATTCTTTGAAATTTAAAATGAGCCTGAGTCAGCCATCAGTTTTTTTTTCAATAAAAATGCTAGAAATAAACTGGCCGGGTAGGCGGCCTACATTCTGCGAGGCAACAGTAATTTCTTTAGAAAACAGATCACGGGATCTCCGAATCTGTAGCAAGTTCTTCTTCCTCTGAAAAAACTGTTTTTGGAGGAATCAGCGTCCCAATAGCTGAGACAATTATCTCAGTAATTCAAGTTTTATTCCTTTAACCATTTGTAAGATCGACTCATCATCACCAATGGTCAGTTTCAGCCACTCAGGTCAACCGTAAGTAGGCTCACCTATACCCTGTTCTAAATCCTCATTATCCCTAAGATTAAAATCTCTTCTCTTTTGCTCCTTTGCTCCTCTGCTCAGAGTCCTACAGATAAATTCCCTTTATACTTGAATTAGTCGCGTGGCATGAGTCGTGATGCCCTATTTCACGTGCTTGTGGAAGCCACCCTTTTCTCTCAACTTCAGAGTCACAGTTCTCCTTACGTTCAAGCCCTATTATTATTTTGTTCTGGCAATCCAATCTCGACCTCAGATGAACTGTCTTCATAAAATGGGTGCACAAAGCCTTCTTGCTACACGACCCCCACCCTATACTGTCGCCCAAGTTAATCCAATAGGAATTCAGAGCCACGAAGGCGACTCATTAATATTCTCTGTGAAAGAGATAATGCACTTTGGCCACGAAGGGCTGTATTTACTATCAGTCTTGAAAACCAGACAATCAAAACAATTTGCACCTCAAAAGTTCTAAACTCCATAACAGTAATCAAACGTCACTGTTTCCGTATTATTTGGAACTGCGACGGGCATTGCACTATTATTATATAACTGATAATCACCAGACATTGAACAAATATAATTTGAGAAATAATCCATAAAAAATAACATCTTTTTAAGAAAATCTAAAAATTATGCTATGATCATACCATGCGTCGTAATTGACATTTGAAAAACAATTTAAATGGATACTTCCTGACCTGAAAAAAAGGTGGAAATCGTCAAAGCCAAACAACTTAGAAAATATCGCCTGGATGAAGAGGGACAAAATCGGCTGATCCCTACGACGACGTCATGCAAACTGATTCGTCTTATGTAGTAAAACTGTTGGTTCTTTTAAAGGGGAGGGTGGGAGGTTTGACGAATATAATGAAAACAACTACAGTAGTTGCTTGCACACGATCTTTACAATAGTCATTGAACAAGGAGACAGAGGACTTTGGTTTTGTCTTTTGCCTCGGCTTTGCCTTTGGCTTCTACTTGGGGTGTGGCTTAGTATTAATATTTATCAGGGTCACAGCAGTGCTAAAGTACTCTATTAAACAGTACAGACCAGAGTATCAGCGTTTGCACAGCGTGGCAGATTCTGTATACACGACCGACAAGTGATGGTATCATTGTGCGAGGGGTTTGTAGGCCTCAGCCCAGATGGCCTTACTTCATTCATTCAAGCATTCATGTTTAATGAGCTGAAACTTCGAGGACAAAATTTATCTATTAATTTATACTACATAAAAAAGATAGCCTTTGTGGACTGTACAAGCGCATACGGGGAGGAAGTAGGATTGTATGAAGAGACTGGTTCATGAAAATATAATGAACCTTTTTTCTACTGTAGATCTATCACTAAAAAGGAATGACTAGTTAAGGATTACAATATTTAAGAAGACTAAGTAATCCTATTCAAATTTTAATTGATTTTTGTCTCGTTTATCTAAACAGCATAAAGATATTGATTGTTATTTTATGAAAATAAGTAAGTAAGAATTTGGTGAATTTTGTAAAACTTCTTCTGGTATTTTGAACTACAGAGAACCTCATTCTAGTAATGCATATGGAGGCCAAATTCCAAATAGGTTTTTACATAATAGTGAGAATTTATAAAGAACGAGCAACAAATTAATAGGTTTTGTCATTTATTCATCGTGTGATAAAGTCAGAACTGACCCACTCAGTCGACCGAAACAGAGGCTGAACTTGTGGTCACACCTTTTTTTTCGTTAAACCAAAACAATGGTGAGTGCTGTGCAAAAAAGTAAAGTACGCAAATATACACTGAGTCTGTGAAGGGTAGGGTGTGCAATCAAAGAACAAAAACAACAAAAAAAAATCTATATCTAAGTTAACGAAAATCGATTGACTCCAGAAAACAGATAATCACAAGCACCATTCCGCTAAACGATGTTTGTTTGTGTGTTTGTGTGTTTGATCGCAGGGGGAGTGGGAAATCATTTCATTGATGTAAACAAAAAATGGTTGCCAATAATTATGAGTTAACACCAATCCTAAAGCTGTCAGGCAAGGATCAGGAAAAACTTAAAAACAAACCATAGCCTGCAGGTATAGATGGGCGATCAGCTCTTGATGTACTCGTAAATTCTACATCCTCATCGTCGACATAGCAGAGCCTGACTTTGTAAAAGGAATAATTATTCAGACCCGATGGTAACCTATACATGTATATAATGAATGACCAATGCACAAAAGGATAAAAAAAAAAAGAGAGAGAGAACAGCTATTGAGCTTTTTACTCGGAGCCAAATCCGGAAACATTTTTTTTTACATCCTATTGTGGAATGGGCTATCCAGCTTGATATAAATATTTTTCCAAGTTTCAGATTAAAAGCTCTTTGAAAAGGAGAGAGGGTGAAGAGATATCTATAGAGGAATAGAAAATGAAGCACGAAAAACAAAATGAAATGCCAAGAAAGTCTTTTCGAAAAAATGATTGGGTAGGTAAAATCATGCATTTGTAGGTATCTAGTGAACACCTTGTTTATCGAAGCTGTGCACAATACTCTAGATCTAATTTCGCAAAACTTGGACGAGTTGGGCCTATTCCAGTTCTTGGGGAAAGAAACTTAATCTAGAAATTTTCAGCTAAGCCAGACAGCGCTGACAAAAAATGTGTTACTGGTACTCGTACCTTACTAGCAATTTGACCATAATTAGAGACATCTAAAGAAAGACGCATGGATCGATCGATAGATAGGTAGATAGATAGATAGATAGATAGATAGAGCAGCATTGATACACTGACCCTGTGGCAAAATGTCTAAGAGGATCACACCTTTCGCATCCCGATACTGCAGCACTCTTGACCGCCTTAAAGAAGCAATTCGTCGCAAAAGACCTGGGCTCTTGAGAAGGGGTGTTGTGCTTCAGCACGATAATGCGACCCCTCATTCAGCAAACCTTACACAGCAATGGCTGCAGCGCTACGGTTGGGAAATTCTTCCTCATCCTGCCCACAGTCCAGACCTGGAACCCTCTGACTTTCATTTGTTTGGACCCTTGAAGCGCCATTTAGGAGGCATGGCTTTCGAGACAGACGATGACCTCATCAGTGAATTGAGGAATTGGTTTGATAATCTTGACGTTGATTTCTTTCGAGTGGGTATCAATTCACTGCTGTCGCGCCGGCAAAAATGCACCGATCTCCACGGGGATTACGTTGAGAAGTAGTGGAAGAGTGAACTTCAATCTGTGTGAGTTTCAAATTTATCTGATCAAAACTCTTTGAGTTATGCCCCTTTTCCTGTTTCTTTTCGGACATCCCTCGTAGTTGTTTTCTTTGTGGACATCAGTAAACCTATGTAGAATAGTCTAGTTTTCTCAATAAAGTATATCTCTCTTTATTTTTGTATACCCTGCACCGGTGTTGAGCTTAGTGTGTGTTGTCGCCCACGTGGTTTGTCATACAGGGATTGTGGTGTCAGAGTTGTGCTAGTGTGACTTGTTTTATGTAAAGGTAGGGTTTAATAAGCCAGCCTGACCACAACCCCCTTTACATATGTAATGAAAGTAGACAAATCAGTACAAGGGAATTCAAACTAAGGTTACTCTCCAAGGGTTAAAACCCCATTCACACAGATAGTTTTCTTTCTCTTGTTTGTGTCGGATAAAATAATACTTACTGTACAGCCTGTCAGACATTCATGTGTCATATTTTAGTAACAATTGTCTTCACCTTGCTTCTAAATAAAATCGTGATTTCTGACACAAAATCTCCCTGTTCAGAACTAGAATGTGTAAATTGATCAGATCTAGAATGTGTAAATTGATCAGAACTAGAATGTGTAAATTAATTACTATGAGTTGACTACATGAGTTTATCATTGATTATTATGATAGGCTGAAATAAATACAACAAATAATATTTGAAATCCCTAAAAGCACTACACTAGGTTTGAATTCCCAGTCACTGAAACATAATTATTTTTATTGAGCTCAGATTAGGAACTTTTACAGTTCAAGAGTTATAATGGAGATTGTAGATTGAAACACTTACGAACCAGAATGTTGAATTGTTTACGTAGGCTTCGATAGGCAAGACTGAATTGTTGGACTGTGATCTATTTCAGGAGCTTAAGTACGTTTTGCCAAACAAACTTTTCCTTTACTTATAGTACCTTCGTCCAATATTTTACTCCACATCCCCCCCCCCCCCCCCCCC
>BLXT01004960.1:1117057-1136320 GCA_019648995.1 Plakobranchus ocellatus
GGGGGGGGGAAGGGGCTTCTAAAACGTGGATTGTCTATATTTTAACTATGATGGAAGAGTTATTTACGCAATTGTTATTTATTTTACGACCATGTACACTGTAACAGCACATAAGTAAAGGGAACAACGTGTGTGCGAGAAAAGCGGCAAAGATGTTTTTGTTGTTGTTTTCAATCGGGGGAGCCGCTTATTGATGAGCAGTACGTGTAGGTGTAGTTTGCGCTAAAATAATAAATAATTATCAATCGCGGTAGTAAGCAAGTGGTGTGAATAGCAAACGACTCAGATCTTATGGTCAAGATAGTTTTTATCGACCAGAAAGCCCAGGGCAAAGAGGAGTGGAAAATTCTGTTTTCGGCCCAGGGTCTGGACGAGATTCTCTCATGTGTTCGCAGCATATAATTTATTGAGCGATATATGACAGACGCGGGCAGTACGCTCTTATGCTAACATATTTTATTTATTGATCTGAAGGCTAGGTCTAGACATGATCGTGTATTTTTTTCCCATTCCGTCGAAGATTAGTCGGGGGCTTTCCATTATCGTGACAGCAGCAGAGCAAGATTGAGCTTGTTGCCAAGCAAGCTCGCGACTGGGTAGCTCATACTTCCTGCGTCGATTTGATTGGCTAAGCGCGGGGATTCTGGTGTCTTGTTGTCAAGCTGTCGGCGTCCTAGTTCTTTTTTTAGATTCCATGCTGTGACACGCTATGACGATTGTTGACATTCCTATTGCTGCAGTGGACCGGCTGATTCACCGTGATAGCAAGACCAGTCGTTAGTTCTTTCTAGTCGTGTTTCCACATAATGCAACTTATTTTGTTTTAGAATTGAGGTCTTCTTAACTAAGCAAGCCTTAAAGTCAAGCTTAACTCAAAAAATTTAGTGCAATATAATTAATACATTTTACAGGATTCAATATTATTTAGGTCTCTGGTCTCATTTTACTCGTGTCTTGTTTATGGAAAGCATTTCTTATTGATCCGACCAAATGTCTCAACATAATTATCTACCTTAGCAGGAATTAAGTTCCTTTTACATTTTGGTCCTTTCTGTAAATAATATTCTTAAGTTTAAGAACTCCTTGCGGGTGTTGCCGAACTGTGTCATTAGTTAACAATCCTTAAATTCGCGCAAAGAGAGTCCGTTTGGATATAGTACTGAAGAAGAAAATTTTCGTGTCTAGGTAAAATGTGGAAGATGGATTTATCTTTGCTAAAATTAATTACCAGGCTTCTTCAAGGTAAGGTCCCCCTCTATTCCTTCTCCCTCCAATTTTTTTTTTTTTTTTTTTTTTTAATATACATTCCCTTGCTTCTTGTTTCTCTTTCTGATTTGCTTTATTTTCGTAAAACTTCTCAAAACCTGAGACTTTGTTTCAGTGAAACAGAAACTTACAACATGTTCCTTTCTTTATAATCTAAATAGTTTATGTGATTGTTTTAACAGTTTTGATTTTTTCAATTAGATGAACTTATGACCGTGTTTTATATCTTCTTACTGTAAAGACTCTAAACCTTTTCTCTTTAAATTCACTTTATTAGACTCAATAATTTAAACAACTTGTGTCTGTTGTCCATAGCCCTGAGAACAATCAGTAACCAATGTGCTCGCCTGCAAACAGCTGGGTGCAAAGAACTTGCCCAGAAACATGGATCGTCACAAGTGGACGGAAGCAAAGTAGCCATGTGTGTCCAGCAGCGGCCTCGGACTCGTAGCTCAGTGACACTATGGAGCCTCCCTGATTCTGTCCTCATCCGTGTTCTAAAGGAACTTCACATACGAGACCTGCTGTCTTTCAGATCTGTAGGTTGACTCTTGTTGCTCTCTATCCATACAATTTTTTTTTTTTTCTGTAAGCAGTCATGGTCACTCTAGAATTTTTTTTTTTTCCTTGTCAGGGTTTTTTTTTGTGTATTTTTTTATAAAGAGATGCAGAATACTATTTCTATCTTTATCATTACCAGAAAATGACGCAAATTATGATAATTGTGAGAACAATAATTGTGGCAAGTCAGCAGTTGTTAGCAATGAATATAGTTCATCCTCTAACATCTGCTTAATTTTGCCTGCAATGAATTCTTTGATTTGATTTATCATCCGACAAGTAATTTACTTGGTTGAAAACTTAAAATTTTTTTACTTTGTGGTTTACATATTATTTGCGCAAAAATATTTGAAAAGCTGTAAGTTCAATATCAAATTGCAGATTTAGGTTGAGATATTAAAGATGTTATCTCTCTTTGATGGCTAAATTGAACAATAGATCAAATGAACAGTCCTTTAGAAACAAATTGTTTTCTTTCTTCTCGAGGTTCATCCCCACTTTCTTAACGTGATTGATGCAAACAGTGTTTTATGGAAGCATGTTTCCTTTGCGGATGCTTGGCCTTCAGAGAAAAACCTTTCTCATTTCGTAAAGTAAGTTTGGCTTTTCTCGTTTAAGTATGGCTTTGTACAGTCTTTCATTCTAATAATGCAATTTATATTACTTTGCTCGAGACTTGGTTTGTTAAAAATGATTTTTCCATGTATTGTGCTATTGAAGCTGTTAGTCAAGGCAATATGATTGCTTACATGGCCCAATATGAGTTTTATTGTTGTGTGTTGTTGAAATTAATGTTAATTTTTTTTTTCCATTGAGGTCTTATTGCTCAGTTGATTAGTTTTCAAATCCACTTTTGCATTCTTTTACCTATCCTAAAAAGAAATAGTTTCTCTGCTCTGCTCATTTATATTTCAAATTTTACAAATCACATTTTTTTTTCTGTTGTTTATCTGTCCAGTTGAGTGGATACCAAAAAAAATATTCTGCACCAATCTGCAACATAGCAATGGCACTTGTAACAATAGTATATGATATATTTCTTGTTTTTCTCATGTTGCATTGCAGTGCTGCAGAGAAGAAGAATGTGGAAGCAGCGCTCAAGTTGGCTGTTGCTTATCTTTACAAAGAGGGCTGTAAGTTTTCAAGCTGATTTTTTCCCAACATAAGAACTACATTTTATTGCGCTCATTTTTACTTTAATGCTTAAAAAAGGTAGAAAAAGAGTTGTTTTTTTTTAATTTGACTATAGAATGATTTTTTTTTCTAAAAACACTTTAAAGAGAATAGCTGTTGAGTAATATGAGTATGGTAATAATACAAAAGATGTGGGAGTATGAGCTGCATAGTCTGGGCAGGCATACCAGTCTATATTTAAATTGAAATTACTTTTCTTTTTACCTTACCAGTGATTATGTTTTTTGATAAAGCGATGGTTTAATTACTCTTGATCCAGTGTGCAAGGAAGATAACCCAGACATGAGCTATGAATCGGCTCATTACTTCTGCCTTGCTGAGATTTTGACACCAGAAGCTTTCCCGTTCTTCTGGATATTTGTGCGTCCTCCATGGTCATTAGATGGAACTTGCTGCAAAGCTAAAACATTTCAGCATATTCAAACCATTGCTGAGAAGGTGAGTTCTTTCAGGATTACTGTCAGGTTCCTACCCTCTGTCTCTGTCTCTATGACAGTTATCAAGATTTGTGTTTTGCTCTCAAATGAGATATCATAGCTTTTTCTTTTTTTCTCTCTAAACGAGCTTCTATTGTTTTGGGATGGTTTGCCTATTTTCTACACTTAAATTTCTTGACAACAAAATATTTCTTTTTTTTTTTTAATCCAACTTTATTTTTTATTGATCGGCTTTTGAATTACGTGTAAAAACATTTTAGTTTGAAAAGGAAAAAAAAAACCTTAAAAAAATACAAATGGACCATGATCTTAGAGAGCCAGTGATTTATATAAAACAGCAGTCCTTATGTAGTACAAAGAATGTCCCACACATATGAACATATAATATTGGTATGGTTTAATTTAAACCATCTTTCCTGCTATTTGGTGCTTGTTGTCTCCATTCAGAGCAAACACCCAGATCTCTGTTTTGGAACCGGCCTGACGCTTAAGCTTCAGAGATTAACCAGCCAGGGATCTTCAAAGGTTGAGGAGATGAAGTACTTCAACATTGCTGTGGCCAACAAATCCAAGGCTGCTGCTTTTTTTATCCTCCTCGACATTGAGAAGCAGGTAATGCGGTTGCGTCTTCAGTTTTTAGTGCAAAATTTCCTCTTTTGCTTATAATTATATGTCATTGTCAAGTCGTTAAAAGGATGAGACATTTTGCATCTTTGGAAACACTTGAAAATAGTAACTGTTGTGGCAAACCTTTTTTTTTTTTTTTGTTTTTTTTTTTGTTCAATTCAAACTATATCATTGCCCCTTTAGACAAGGCTTGCCATTGATAAATAATTTTTATCAATATGGAGAGAACTCTTTGATTCATGAAATCAGTATGAGCTGTTGCTACTGCAGAATTGTCACATGGATTTTTTTTGTGAAGACTTTTTTTTTTCCTAGTCTAATTCTCTGATTTCTTGAATGTGAAATGATTGTTTAACACTTGCCATGTTCATGCTGCTCCTCACAGATGGACAAAGCTAAAGAGCTTGAGAGAGTCAGGATGTTACGCCTCATTTCTGGCTCTGTCTTGGAAGCCAACCTGTTCCTGATACGCCACTATGTACAAGGTCAGTATGGAGGAATCTCTCGCTGTATGGCTCAGGAGTATGTTCAAAGCTGTTTCCAGTTTTCACGGCCTTCAAGGATACATATAACATACACTCAAGGACAAACTTCTGATATAAGGTAACGTCATTAAATAAAACAATTCATTTTTATGTAAGATAGGTTGGAGCCAAAAAAATCTTTTCTCTTATGAACAAGAACTTAGGATAGACAGGGTCAAGATTACTTTGTTGTGAATAATTTAAATCGTAACAGGCTAAGTCGGGCCATAAAGTTTTCACTCTTATAAATGAAGATTTTCCGATGGCTGTCAACAATGCTGTTTCAAAGACTTCCTAAGAATAATGTACAGCAAAAAATATAGCCATAAAAGCATAAATCTTGATTTTTCAGATCTAATTGTATGAATATATCAATTTTTATACCTTCTTGCTGTATTAATTGACCAAGTAACTTTGATCATAACTGTAACTATGATGATACGATTCACTAAAAAAATTATTCACCTACCAACACTTAGTGTGCTTACCAAAAGGTAAAAAGAGAGAGATGCTGTATTTTTTTTTTCCCCACCTAAGCCTATTGAACATATCTAAACTGACCTAAATAGCACTTACTGGCACTCATATACTTTTTCCTGTTCTTCCTTTCTGTAGTTGCCATTTCTTATGTTAGTAGCGTGATTGTAAATAAAACCAAACTATTTGACATTGTATCTTCTGGCAATGGCTCAAGAAAGCATCTTGGCACATACATGAGGCAATCCGGCCAAATCAAACACATATCACATGTTTGACGTATTGAGTTACGAGTTTGATGTTTGAGCTTGTAATTTACACTAACATGTATGGAGAAAAAACCTTATGTCTTTATCCTAATTCTGTCAAACAATGAGACTTTTGCTATCTCTTAGAATCAATAACAATTTTCAAAAGGCTGTCTATGGCCTCATATATTCTGGTTGCCTCACATACGATAATTGGACTGTTAGATTGTAATAAAAAAATTGGCATAATTGGATGATGAGATTTCTTGTTTTCTACACCTACAACAGTCGTTATATCCTGGTGGATTGGCTGGTAGAAGTCCTGGGAATGAAGGAGTACTCGACACACACCCTTTACCTGGCGGTGAGCATGTTTGATCGGTTCATGCAGGTCCGCAAGATCCAGCGTAGCCAGGTCCAGTTGCTGGGTGTGGCAGCCATGGTCCTCAGCTCTCGGTAGGTGCCAGTATGTGACGCAACGTCTCGGTCAGATTGTTTCAATACATTCTTGCACAAAAATTATGATGTAAAGATATGACACCTGATTGTTTGATATAGCTAACACTTTAGTATTCTTAAATCAAGATACTTTCCCAAGCCCTCCTACATTGCTTTTTGACCATAGTTTCCTTTTTTTTTTATCAACTTTAGAAGCCTCAAAGATTTGATGAGTTATTACTTAATGATTCCAATTTCTATTTGATTGAGTCATGTTTTAGGAAAATTGAATCGGCATATTTTTATAATGTAAGCACTGTCCAATAGCTCTTAGGCTAGGAATGCAATGATTCTAAAATTGCATCTTAGCATAAGTCTGAGTTATGTTACTATGTTAACATGGTGTCAGTATGTCTTCATATGTCAACTAATTGAAATGTGGCTTATTTCCCATCATGCCTCATATTTCAATAGAAGGAATGGTAAGTCGTAATTTATCTGTTGTAAATATAACTTTCTTGATGATATCAAAACATGTTGAGTATAAATCTTAATGTAATGGTAGTTCTAGTAGGAATGCAGGCTTTTCAATTTACTCACATAATTTGTTCAAAGCCGTTAAAATATTGCAGATTGTTACTGCTGGCATTAGGGCAGTCCATTCTTGATTTAACAAAAATATCATTTTTTTTCTTTTTGTCTTTTTTTTTAATGAACTAGTTATCTGGGTTTCAATATCCTGACTATCCGTGAGGCTGCGTGGCTGACAGACAACAGCTATAGTTACCAGGATGTGGTGAGAATGATGGGAGAACTTGTAGCTGCCCTCGGAGGAAATCTTAGGGTAGGTTTAAATGTGATTTGATTTAAAGCCAGATTTCACCATAGCTCACAAAGTTTGAGTGAAAATACCAAGTAGATTCTGTCATGCAGGATGTCTCCAATATTTGTATCTCTTCTTGGAATCCTTTTGTTATAAGTAAAATCTTTTTTCAAGCTTGTCTGAAGCTTTTGATTGTCATGGACATAAGATTTTTAAATGCCAACAATAAATCCAAGAAATACAATACAAATTTCCACTTCCCTGGTGTTTCTCAGAAAAATATAGCAGCCACTTTTCTCTTGGATTTTGTGCCCCTAAAAATTATTGGAGAATCTCTATTTAAAAGCCAAAGTCTTAATTTATCTCCATCATTTGAAAGAGGTTTCTGGGCATATTTTTGTTCAAAGCTTTTCAAATGTGTGAATCCAAGCATCCATAATAAACTTTAAAGTTAGTTGTGCCAGTTGCTCCCTGAAATAGAAGAATTAGGATTTCTTTACCTCAGAGATTAGTTATAGGGAGAGCACATACAGATAGACATAGCAGATAGAACATTAGCTTAGATGAAGTTCTTGTATTAAAGTTAAAATTCTTTGCATGGTTTTCTTCTCTCAGGTGTAAAACACCTCTATTGACTCCTGGTTTTGCTTTATAGGACTTAATCACAGCCGAGTTAAAGGACAAATATCAAAACCAGTGGAAGGTCTAGCATCTCAATCTAGCTTTCACCTGGTTGTTGACTTTTATTCTGAAATCCCATTTTCTTTTATCCTCTGCACTTGCTTCTTCCATTTTCCCACCAGCCCTAGCTTGAATGGGATGAGCAAAGCTGTTGTGTTGTTGAGAAATATTTCAATTCTCTGCTTGTTTTTCCATTTCTCAGGTGTTAAATATCCATGATTATGTGATGGTTCTCGCTCCACTGGTTGGTGAGACGTGCCAGTCGGCCATGTTGATGGAGTACCTGGCCATGCTGTGCCTCCTGCAGTCAGAAATGGGCCAGTACAGTCCGGCAGAGATAGCTGCCTCGTCTTTACTCTTGGCGCGTTTGTTACTCAACTGTGGTATGTTTAGGGACATGAGCAATGCATTTATGTAACCATCTGTTTTAATCTTGATTTAAGGATAAAAAATTGGCAGTGGTCACTTTTTTTGTTAAACTGAAAAGACAATTAGATGTTTGATTGCATTAAAAAAAAAAAAAAGACGTAAAATTTTGAATTTTAGCTTCAGACATGATTTTGCACCAACCAGCAGAATTCAATGTTTAATATGAGATTATTGTTGAAGTTTCAGCCCTTTATTATTCTGTAGAATCTCTCGGTGGGATAGAAAGAAGAAAATGGTGAAATAATTTCTTTGAATCACTGACATATTTCCCTTTGTGACTTTGAGGAAAGCCGCTAGAAGATTTCATGTGAGTGTCTAGTTATAATGTTAAAAAAATAACATTGTTTTTGAGTATGTGAGAATAATCTAAGGAAAAGTAACGAGTTTTGAATATATGTGTGTTTATGTGAGAGACAGACAGACAGTGAAAGCTAATTTGATTGTTTTTCCCCAGCTGATCCCTGGCCGGCAGTTGTTCAGGAGTGGACAGGCTTCAGCCAGGATTACCTCAGCCTGTGCACGTTCCACATCTACAACAAATGGTCAGTACCAGAGGGAACATTCACCTTCAACTTTGTAGAAATTTTTTTTTCATCGACTTGTTTTTAAGACTTCCAATAAGATTAGTTTTGTACAAAAGGCTAAAAATTATGGCAGCCAATAGAAAAAAAAAAGAGAGAGAGATTTTGAAAGAATATGCTTGTGTAGGTGAGGATGCTGGTTGGTCGCCTTGGGTGGTAAAAACAAATTCAAATTGCCAAAGGTAACTTTTTACAAAGATGGTTAAGACAGGGAAATAAAAATTGTTAGGCTGAAATTGGCCAAGCTTAAATGAAGTTAGCTTGGATGACTTGCAGTTTTTTTTTTCTCTTTCCCTACCTCTTTCTGTCATTCCGTCGTTCTCTCTCACTCACCATTGCCCTCTTCATCTCTGTGTTGTTCCTATTGATATACATTACAGAGCAATAAAAATTTATAACGGCCAGCCCTTAGCTGCTTTTGGGAATTTTTTTTTTTGTTTTCTCTTTAGAGTATCAGTTAGATGTAATTTTTGTAATCATTTTCAATCTTGTTTATGCTCTATGCCTGAGACTCAGCGTTCCTTGACTTGTCGGCATGACTTGGTTTGAAACGGTTTGAGATTCTCCCAGATGGCAGCTTGTAGCAGTTTTTTTTACTGTTAGAATTATTTCAAAACTCTTTTTTTCTGATTTTCTCAGCCTGCTTGACGGAAGTGAAGTGGATTATCGAGATACCAAACTTCAGGCTGTGAAAACTCGCTATGCAGACCCAAACAGATACTGCATCAGTAAAATAAAAGTATGTGTACTGGGGTTCTTGTATTTTATTCGTATACAAATAGTATTTCTATTTTACATACATTGACCAATTGATTGCTGTATTTTGACAAACAAATCTGCTCAGACAAAAAGTCCATTTTTTTTCATTCTTTCTTTCCCTTTTTTTTTTTTTTTTGCTTTGCGTGACTAATTTGATTTCATTGAGATGTGCAAAAGAGGTTTACTGCAGCCTTGTGTTAGTCAAGTGATTTAGCAACACATCTCTATGTGTGGCATCTCTTTCATATTTGGACACATTATCTTTAAAGATCAGTCGGTTGTGACGTTTCGAGAACAATTTAGCATTAGGTCTTTCTCTTTCTCTAAAATCTGTTTTTTTTTCAAAGAAGTTGAAATATTTGCCTCATGTCTTTTGAGAAAATGCTACATACTTCAATCTCTATGCAGTTTTCTCCATAGCAAAGCTCACAGCAAAGAGTACCTGGACATTCAATCAAAAGTTTAACGTAACCAGAGACTTATTGGCCACTGATTTCAAGACATATTTATGTGAAAAAAATATATTGTGAGTTTGTGAAATTCTCTGGAACATTCCTTCAAGGGAAACATACATTTTTTTCCCCAGAGAAATTTACTCAATTTAAAAACTTATTGAAAGCTTATTTTGCTCAGTGGTCCTGAGGAAATGTCTGATGCCATCACTTTTTGTTTTAAAAAAAATTTGCCGCCCTTGCCTTCCATCATACACACAAACAGGCAGGCAGGCAAAGTGCCAAACAGAGCCAGATCTCTGCAAACATTTTCAGAGAAGTTATTGCAAAGTGTTAAGAACGGTGATGTCACCCGAACCTATATTTATCTAAGTTGTTTCAGTTTACCTGTTCTTTTTTCTTTTTTTTTTTTTTTTTCAAATGATTGAGAAAGAATTAACTTGTAAAGCAGTAGACCTAAATTTTAAAACTTATGGGGAAAAAAAGCAACTGATGTTTTTTCTTCCTTTTCTAGATCATTCACCACAAGGAGTTGTGTAAACGTCTTGGTGTTGCTAAATTGATCACACGTGGAGCGGAGACGAAAGCTGTGAAATTCCTGAACACCGATGAATTGATTATGTCTCCCAGCAGAGGGGGGCAGAGTCAGGACTTTGTCTCTATAGAACAGTCTTTCAAGTTTCCCTTTGAGAATTCTGACCGTAAAATGTCGGCAACGCCCCCTATCAGTCTGAGTGGAGTTCATGATGAGCCAGGCAGTGGATATGATGCTGATCTAGATGATATCTCCGATGGTGCGTTCTTAAGAGTTGTTGTGAGGGAATCAGAGGATTGTTTCCAAGCTAGAGAATAATTTGCTTTCCAGCCAGTTCATTTGAGAAAGAGTAAGATATGAATTGAAAAGTTCATTAAAGAACTTTCAAAGAAGCAAAGAGAATGCATTTCAATCTCTTTTTCGATAAATATTCCTAACATCTTGCTCAGAGGAAATGGTCTGGAGAGATTGAACTTATCCATTAAAAGGTGTTGGTGTTTTCCTACATTTTGTTTCCAAGTCCAAGGATTTCTGCATACCTTTTTTTTATTGAATGTTAAAGAATCATTTGTTTTATAAGAGCAAAGGATCAAGAGTTAATGGAACAAAATACATGGAAAGATATTTAAAAAATATTACAATGATATATATTATATATATATATATATATTTTTTTTTTTTTTTTTTTTGGTATCTCTACGAGACACTAAAGCAGCGAATCATTCTATTTGATTCTAATTGTTTCAGCAATGTTGGAAGGCAAAATCAAATTTTTTTTAAACCAAGACAAATAACAAGCAATCAAACTTATTAAATATGTGACTATGCCTATTCTCTCTGTGCTCATGAAGTGTGTTGATATTTTAGTGTGTGGCATTGATGCCATGCAAACTTGCGACTATTTCCATCTGTTGTCAAGTAAAAATGAGCTACATTTATTTTATTGTGAATGCAAACTAGTTTTGCACTAAAATTTTTACACAGTAGTATTTTTTAATAGTAATTTCTGTGCACAAAACTCACATTGAAAATCAAGATTAAGATTGCATGTTACTTATTTGTAAACATTTTTCATTTCCGATTGAGAACCTTGAGCAAACTTTCTTTTCACAGAGTCCATGTTGAGCAAACTTGGCTTGCAGGAAGATTCTGAGTTTGAACTCTCAGACAGCACGCTGGAGGAGAGTCATGACTGGGAGGAACCATCGCTGGATAATGATGCTGAGGATGATGAGAACATGGACAATCCTGTCTCATTCAGCAGCATCTCAGAACACCTAGAGAAATATTCAACACGCTTCACTGCTCCACCTTCAAAGCTTGTGCCATGTTTGTCCAGCATGTGCCAGCTGGGAACCAAGCTGAGTTGCTATTCATCTCTGTCTTCACCGGCATCATGTGTAGCCAACTGCTGGTGTAAAACATCTCTGTACGCAACAGCTTCCTCACCAGCGAGTTCCTCAGGTTTTCTCTCGTCCCCACAGTCAGGTGCTCCAGTGGCACAAGCCCCGGAATCGCCAGGATCAAACCAGGTTCTGAAATCACCGCTAGCTTCTCCAGGTACAGTTGCCCAAAATGTCAGAGCCTGCATACCTTGTGGCAGTATTGGAAAAACGCCAAAGAGGGAAAGGCAAGAAAATGTTTCAAAAAGTTCCAATGTCTTGTCCCAGTACGACACAATTTGCAGATCAAAAAAGAACCATCCTGTCACAAGATCAGTGTCCTCACAAAATATTTCATACTGTGATGTCAAACGAAATAACTCTGACATTTCTTCAGTCGCTCCATTACATTTATTTGACAGATCTCAGGAGAGAATTTGCAATGATATCGATAGATCTCAGGTCAACGGACAGCATTTCCAAGGCAGCAAAGCTCAAAATACTCATTTGTCACAGGATATTTTATTAGCCAGTTCTAGCTCAGCTTCTTCATCTATGTTTCTAGAGAATAATTTAATATTGTCATCATCATCTACACCTGTCAGTGATATGTCTCTGACCTCCACTGTGACCCCCAACTGTGATCTTATTGGCCAGCTCCACAGTGACACTGACAAGCTAGAAATGTCTGAATTGGAACAGAATGCTGTGCGTTTTCTTCAGTCAGATACACCAAAAAATGCTAAAAGTTCTGCCAAACACAAAGGCAAAGCAGCCAAACGCATGCACAGTCCAATCACTCCGGAAAATTCCATGGACTGTTTCACAGGTCCTCCCAGAGTGACAGAGCTCCAGGCTAACCCTGGTCTGTCTGGCTGTGATCGCAGCGTTCACACGACCTGTAGCTCGCCAAAGAAGGCCAAACTGAATGTAACCAGTGGTCAGTGTGATGGTGTGGACGACAGCTCCAACAGTCTGCAGTTCTCTGCCCAATCATGTGGCACAGCCACACCTGAGGCCAGGCCAGTATTAAGGAGCCAAAGGAAATGTAATGAAAGTGAAGCTTATCTTTGATGTACATGTTTTTGTGTGCAAAAAAAAGAAAAATACAAAAAATCTGCCAAAAATGTGATTTTCAAAAAGTTCAGTATGGGGCACACTCATAAATTTTGTTTTATCGTGTTGCATTTTGCCAATATTCTGCGTTTTGCTCTTGAAGTTCAAGATTATTTTTTCACCCAGTGCAAGCATATTTTGTGTCACTTGGTAGTAATGTTTTCCATATTTCTGAGAAGTTTAAGTTTGCATATTTGATCAACCATTATTTGAGTCCCTCCATAAGTCTGTGTTTTCAGTGAATTCTACTGAAATGGAAAGATAAAATGCTGTTCAATTTTCAGATTATTGAATTTTGCTTTTACAATTCCACAGCATTAAAAGATATTTATAAAAATATGGCATAATTTATTTTGAAGAAAAAATATTTTAATATTTCACATCTCATTGTCCAGTTTTCCCATAACCTGGTGCTCTTAGCTTCAAAGCACCAATTTGAGAAATTGTAACTCCCAAGATTTTTTCACAGAGATAATTGTGCATTTCCATTTCTGGTAGTTATTGTGACATTCCTGGAAGGAATCTAATGGAGTCTTTGACGACATTGTAGTATTTTATCAGGTTTGATTACTGTGCCATCTCTAATTTTCCCCGGTTCATTTTTTTTTCCAAACCCATGTTTTGTTTTTTGTGTTTTTTTGTAATAGAAAGATTGACTAAGATTGCTCGTCCCTTCAAATTATTGTCTAGTTTGAAAGTTCTTGCTCAAGCCAAATGACGATATTATCAATTTCTTATTCATCGATACTAGCGGTAGCAATGTTTCATGATATCTTACAAATAGCAGTAGGTAATGTTTTTTTGTTTCATTTTTTAACATGTATAGAGTATTGGCTTTGATTGTTGGCAAATGTTTTCAACGTCTTGATGATTCAATGAAATGATTTTTTTTTTTTAAATACACTAGAAGATTAAAAAGAAAAATTGCATCCCAATAGAATTATCTGTTAACTGACTTTTTTTTATTCCACTTTTCAATACCTGGATTGAAGAGGAACTGCATTTAATTCTGCTTGTCTCAACACACAGTGGTTTGCAGTCTAGCTATGCCTTGCAGGAACGCCATATTGCCTGCTTAAGGTTCGACTTTTGGATTTCTATGTCTGCAATCTGCCTTAGCCAAATGAAGAGCAGTATCATTCATGGATTTAACACTGAGGATAATGATGATGAGACCCGACCCACATTATAATGGAAGGGGAGTCAGGGATGCTGACAGGCTTTCTCCCTTTGTCTCTCTGGCCTGTCATTTATGCGCATTCCGAAATTTTCTCTTTAGGGTTGTTGACCTTGCAGAGTTGGGACTGTAAGACATAAGTATTAATGGAGAGACTGTGCAACATCACCTCAACTACGTTTTTATGTGTAATGTGGCAATTATGCACCATCTTCTCATTTCAAATTTTGCAGACAAAACAATGGATTTTTCAAGTGGTTTATTAGAAACATTATATAACTGTTTCAATTGTAAGAAGTGATTTAGGAAATTTTGAATCAATTTGCAGTGGTTTGTAACACTTTCTAAACTTTGGATACATTGAGTTTGTGATGAAGGAACATGAATTGAGTAATATCAATGGCATGTGAAATAAGATTCTTAGTTCTTTTTGTTGAGCGCTTTGCTATGAATTTTATTATTTTTGCATTTGAATTGTACACACTTTGGAGGCTCATGTCAATATGTTCTTGTGGAGAGAGTTGGCAACTCTCCATTGCGAAAATAATAATTGGAAGATATGGATAGTTTTTAGGCTTTCAAAAAATTTCCAGGTTGCTTTCCCTGTCTTTGTTGTCTCATACTGCTAACGAGATTTACTAGCCTTTGTTGAAAAAATCCAAGGGGCCATTTATGAGGCACTCATAGACATGTTGAATTTTGACATTTGGACTTTTAGTATCATAAGAGAGTAGACTTTATGCCCATGAAGATGGTGAAAAAATTTTGACTCTAACACTATTGCGGAAGAATCTACGAACATCTAAAGACCTGCAGGCAACCACTCTCTGGTGCACTAAAGTTTTGAGGAAAACAAAGTTAAAGTTAGCAATATTTTCAATCATTACTTGTCTTTAAAAGTCGCTTTAAAAAAAAAATTTAGACTGTTATGAACCATAATATTATGCTTAATATAAATGGTTGAAAAATGGTGTTAGATTCATTTTCAAGCAAAAAAGAAAAATAATTCTGGAACTCGATTTTTGCATTAAAGAGCTGTAGCATAAAACAACTCAGTGTGACAAGTGTATACTCTGCTCTGGGTGGTTCACATTTAATTTTCAGATAAAGAACAGGTCTAGGACTTCAATATGGTATTAATATTGATATTATTATGATAAGCTTTTAGCAAAATTTTAAATGACTCTTGAAGACAGGTATCATTTCATTAACAGTAACAGTAAAATGCATGGACACCTGTGAGATTTATAAACAAATGTTTATTCCTGTGCATGTCACAAATCTTGTGTTTTGTCTTTCATACCTTTATTCTCTTACCGTAAGCACCCATGTTAGTGTTTAAACAAGTGGAACTGGCAGTGATGCCTCATAATGTAACTGACACTCATCAAACTGGAAATAAAAATCCAGTAGAAAGGATCACCCAATAATTTGTATTTTTGTCAATATTTTAATACTGTCTTTGTGAAGGATTTGTCTTTCCGTAAAAAAAAAAAAAAGATGAAGTGAAAATGATCTTCTTTTTCTATTGACTATACAGTTGTTACATGCCATATCCAACTTATGTGGACTGGAGTCAAAACTGAAAGATTTTTTAAAAATCGTTTCAAAGGGACGGCAATTGAAAACTTATGAAATGCAGCTTTTGATTAAATAAATGGGTCTTGTTTTTTGAGATTGATAAATATATCATTTATGTGTATGATTGTAGGGTTTGTCTTTGTGTGATGTCTAACTACTTAACTGTCTCTATGACAATTCTTTCACTTCTTTCTCTTAAGTATGTGGTTTGTCTTTCAACCATTTATTCCTTACCCAAACCCAACTTGCTCTGTAGATTTCTCTTTGCTTTAATCAAGTTTTAACAAGTATGGGCATTTGGTGTTTAATTTTTTTGTATGCTAAGGTTTATAGGTCAATCACTTGATGCCATAAATCATGTATTGTAACAAATCATAGCATCAGAGGTAAAATCAACTCATATAAGATTCCATTTTCTCCCCTGTTATATTTATTAATTATCTTGTTAACATTTTCCATACGTGTTTTATGTAATCTATTCAGCATATTAAAATATTTACATATCCTCCCTGTCCTTGATGCTTTTACCAAAAATATTCAGTTTTAGATTTTAAAAATGTTTGTATAAATTCTTTCTTAGTTGAACCATGTTGTATACAATTATAGGGGGAAAGTTGAACCTGGAGTCAAGTAATTATATTTGATGTTCTTTGGCTTTCCATTCCCAAAGTTTCTAATGATACTTGTGGCAGAAAAATTTGATGTTTTTGTTTATTAGCAATATATTTATAGTTGTGGGCATTTTACATGTAAAAAATACTCCATTAATATTGCCTGTTTACTCTATATAACAGCCTAGCCTGGCTCACATCATGTGTCATTCCATCATACCATTCAGATATATTCCATTCTTCTAGTCCATGACAGTTTTATACAATACAAAAGTAAAGAAGATATTTATAAAAAAAATGTCAGCTGCAGCCTCACGGTGTATCTGTTCTTTGTACTCTCTCTCAGTCTCTCTCACTCTCTCTCTCTCTGCTCTTTAGAAAAATATTCATACATTTGTTTGTGTTTTGCGCATCAAGACTTATGTAAAAACCTCATAGAAACTAACTTTTTTGTTGTGAATTTGCATTCCATAGCTTTCTAGTATTCGACAAAATTATATTTCAAATCTGAGTTAGAATTAATCACATTCTTCTATAAATTTCACTCACCAAAGCTTCCTATGCGTAAGTAGATGTGTAGATCTTTCATGTATGCTACAAGATTTTGTTTTTGCTTATTGTCAAATGCAAAAAAAAATGTTGCGCGTTTTGTGGCAAAATGAATTGTAATGCCATTTTTAAAAAGTCTGTGAGATATGTGGGAGTTTTCTATTCTTTTTTTCATTTCTTGTGAGCAAACTTGTTGCTATAGAGATGAATTAAAAGTTTCAGTCATTAACTTCATAATTTATCAAAAAAATGCATATGTTCTGTGGCTTGTCAGGCAACTCTAGGTTTCATTTCAACAGGGTAGCTTGATTTAGTTGAATTAATCAACAACTACTATTTTGATATCAGGGTTTTTTTCTGCTTTATGTAGCAGCATAGCCAGGAGACTGCGACAGAACTGCCGCTCTCTGAAGAACTCGTCTAAGTCAATCTTGCTGAAAGTCAATTGTCGTTTAAGGGAATCTTTTACTACAGGAACATCGTGAGCTCCTGATGCTCTATATTATAAGAGCAATGCTGTGTATGGATAAGCGGATGGTGTTTATGATCCCCCAAAGACATGGACTTATCATCTATCCACTGTATAGGTGTGGTGCATTGACTTGTCAGCAATCCACTGTGTATGTGTCGGTTGCATTGACTTATTAGCAAATCATTATATGTGTGGGCTACATTGACTTATCAGCAATCCATTGTATGTGTATATAATATCAGTAATCCACTGTATGTGTGGGCTGCATGGAAATGCAAACACAGAACTGAGGTGAATGAAATTGTGAAGTGTTAGCAATGTTTGTTAGAAATTCTGTCAAATCTTTACAAGTGTTTAGCGTTTCTGTCATCATATTTAAAAAAGATTCAGGAGTGAAATTTGATAAATTGCTCAAATCACTGAAGATGATTCCAGGTTTGCAGGACAGGACTAGATGGGATAAATCTGTGATTTTTAGGACCAGATGGCATTCTCAGATATACTCACTTAGGTCATAATTAATCTATCTTTTTCAAACGATACAATTTAACCAATTAAAAATGCCCATCATTTTATATGACTTTTCATTAATGTCCCTCTCCACTCGCTGTGTATCTTCACCATTATGTAATGTGTAGGTAGAATGTTTGACTACTCGGAGTATTCCTGATGTCACTGTATGTGTACAGGTGAGCCTGTGTATCCTCACCGTTGTGTAATGTGTAGGTAGAATGCTGCACTGTATGTGTACAGGTGAGCCTGTGTATCCTCACCATTGTGTAATGTGTAGGTAGAATGCTGCACTGTATGTGTACAGGTGAGCCTGTGTATCCTCACCATTTTGTAATGTGTAGGTAGAATGCTCCACCATGTGTGTACAGGTGAGCCTGTTTATCCTCACCATTGTGTAATGTGTAGGTAGAATGCTCCACCATGTGTGTACAGGTGAGCCTGTGTATTCTCACCATTGTGTAATGTGTAGGTAGAATGCTGCACTGTATGTGTACAGGTGAGCCTGTGTATCATCACCATTGTGTAATGTGTAGGTAGAATGCTTGACTATTCCTGATTTCACTGTAAATCTGCAGGAGAGCCTGCGTATCCTCACCATTGTGTAATGTGTAGAATGCTTGACTAGAACTTCCAGTTTGGTTCTCATTTACTGTTTCCGCATTCTGTATTTGTATATATTAGTTTTTATGGCTCTACTTATGAAATATATGACCGTTTCTCTTTCTTTATTAAGGCTTACAAGTCAAATAAATCCAGTTTTAAACACAAGCTGATCTTAAAGGGTCTTTGTTTTTCCTATAACCACATGCGAAGTATGTGTTGTTCTTTTTTTTTATCACCACAGTGTGCAAACGTCTCTTTCATTATGTTGATAGTTACTTGTCTCCTCTCTCTCTCTCTTTTTCTCTCTCTCTCTCTCTCTCTCTCTCTCTCTCTCTCTCTCTCTTTAAACACGAATAGAGCTATTAAATATCAATGCTATCAGATACAACAGTAGCAACAGGGACAATCTCCCATACTAAATTTAAATGCATATCTTAGAAACTCAACACATCTCTATTTTTTTATAATAATTTTTATACATTTTTCCACGTGAGAAAACTATATTCAACCAAATTGTAACAATTTCACAAAATAAATGACAACAGTCACCTTTCATAACATTACATTTTTTTTCAAAAAGCTGAAGTTGAAGTCAGTTGGATTATAATATCATATGCCCCCACACTGATCCGGAAAATTGAACTCTTTCGAAGTAATTGTTTGAATTATCAAACCTTTGAACAAAAATCAGAGTGCAACTGTTAACGATTGCTACATTTAATTCACGGTAAAAATATGAGCTTGTAATTCTCGGGATTCATTGGAAGTTATCAGTATGAAATATTTTTCTAAGAAGTTCGTGTTGCTGAGAAAAAAAAAGCTTTTTTATTCACCCAGTCTCTGAAAGGGTAAGGAAAATACAAATTCATGTTTGGCCAGAAGTAGAAAGGAAAGAAAAAAGTAGAAATGGAAAAAAAGAAAGGAAAAAAAAAAAAACCGAAAACGCTCTTACAACGAAACTTCAATGAAACGATCTATCATGTCACGAGCAGTACAACAATTGAACATACAAGAAATCTTGAAACTCCCAGAAACACTAGATAATTAGGATAGTACTTGTTTGTCTTGTCTAAGCCACATAGCTATTCAGAAGAAATAGACTAATAATATATGTATAGTGCAAGACTGTCTCATCCACAGAGAAATTCAGGAGTATTATACTTGAAAGTATAGTGCAAGAATGTGTCACTTACAGAGAAAGTTAAGAAGAGGATTTGAATAAGAGTA
>BLXT01004960.1:1237955-1248103 GCA_019648995.1 Plakobranchus ocellatus
CCCCCCCCCCAAAAAAAAAGGAACTATCAGACTTAAAAAAGAGCTTCATAAAATTATAATTACCAATTTAAATTAAATAAGTTCCAAATATTCATGCATTGTAAAAACAAGAAATGTGGTCCAAGAAATGTAATGATAGACTTGATACAAAATAGACTGATTACAGAAAAGGTTTAAGTGTTATATTTCTTTAAACATAGAGCAGAGTGGCAATATCTGATCTGTCTCCTTCTTGCTATAATATTTCAGAACCTAGTTTTTTTTTTCCATGACTTTAAATTGGAATATATTGGAAAAATACGTGTCTCGCAAGACCAGCCCAAATGAATCGGAACAGAGAGAGATGGCTTTGGATTTACAGACAGATGCCAATATATTTCACGCCAAATGGATCTAGAGAGACTTTCAACTTGAAGTCTTGATCAGCTGATATTGTCATGCATGCACAAAATACTATTTCATATTTGACGCTAAAAAAAATCAAACACATCTTAAATCTTCAAACTCTAAAATTTCAAAGAAAAATTAAGTCCACTTTGCTCTTGAACAAAATCAGGCTAGTCTCACCTTTCCCTCACAGCTTTGTGGCATCGAGATCCTCCATAAGCTCTGGATACTGTCTTCTGCCTTTTACTCAATGCACTCAACTTGTGGGGTCGCACAGCTTTTACCTAAAAAATGAACATTTTCATTTTTATAAAGCTTACAAGAATTACTAATTCAATTAACCTGTCCTCAATAAACATTTCAATACGTTTTTCACCTGCATTACTGAATTCTTTTCCATTGAGCATCAATTTTTGTCACCTATGAGTATTTAAATAAATTTGTCTGCCACGAACCATAAAATTCTTCTCCACCAAGCATTGTTTTTTTACAGTATTACTACTCTACTAGTCCACATCCAAAATAGTCAATATATATATATATATATAATTATGTATAAAATTGGGTTACTGCTTGACATGATGAAGGATGCAAATGAAGCTACTTCAAATTTTAAACATTCAAGATTTACGTGCAATAACAGTGTAAGTTTTCCTTACCCCCCGAAGCTTAGTTTTGTAGTCCCCACATCTTGGAGCCTTAGCCAATTTCTTTTGGTATAAATAGACCAATTTCCCACCAGGAGTTTTTGATCTGGGGAAAAAATAATGAATAAAAAAGAATAAAAATTAGTTTAGACAAACATCCAAACAAAAAAGAATTACTAGCATCATTGGTTTACTTTCTTGTACATGTAATCAAATAAAGTAGCTACCTTCTAAATATTGGTTCAGAATCATTTAAGAAATTTTAATAAAAAAATGAAATAATGATTATCGACTTTTAGTGTCACAAGAAACAAGTCAAAAGCATTCATATATGGTTGAAACATATTCATAATCATACCTTAAGCACAGTCA
This sequence comes from Plakobranchus ocellatus, assembly GCA_019648995.1. Taxonomy (NCBI): domain Eukaryota; kingdom Metazoa; phylum Mollusca; class Gastropoda; family Plakobranchidae; genus Plakobranchus; species Plakobranchus ocellatus. The sequence continues at coordinate 1,239,362 of BLXT01004960.1, forward strand.
AGTGTAAGAAATTACTACCATCAAGTTTTGTTTACCTGACACGCTGCATTCAATAATTTTAAACAAATTTACAAAACTGCCTCTATAAAATAATGTAATCCAGGAAATTGTGATTCTCATCCTGTAATGATCTGCAAGACAAGAACAAAAAATCCATGGATGCAAGACATAAGACATTCGTGGTGATTTAAAATACTTACACTTTCCTGCGATTTGAATTGGTATTGTAGGACAGACGACGCCTAAAAGTTAGTCGCTGAACCATCTGAAAAAAAGATTAAAAAAAAAAAAAATGAAGATCAAGGAATAGGCCTTCACACTATTACAATAATAAGAGTATGAATACAACGCAAATGATACTTAGCAGGCCAATAACCTCTATACAGAGATGGGCACAACTCCCCCCCAAAAATCCGGAGAATGCCCATCTCTCCTATTTGAGTGATCAAAGGATAAGCTATTTTACTGGTGCCTGGATTTCTACAAGAAAAAAAATCCAGAGAATGCCCATCTCTTTCTACAGTATCACAATAGATACAAAACACCTAATAAAATAATTTAAATGCAAGTAGGAGTCACTTTTAAGTTCATTATTAATCATGAGCAAATTTGCACAGGCCTGGATATTTTTATTATTACAACTTTTTTTTTTATCGCATATGGACTACAGAGATATATTTGTGTAGGCCTATGTCTCTTGGGTAGGGAAAAAGCCCATGTCACATTGTCTGAGACTTTTTAGTCGTTTTTCAGTCAATTTGATGGGAAAATTTCCACAAAGGGGAGCCCCTATGATTATCATCCAGGTGACTAAGCTCATACATACTGTGCTCTATCTCTTAGTTTGATATCATGATCTGACAAATTGGAAGGAGTGTGTTTTATATAATTTTCGTACAGGATAAGAAGCTACTTTATTATTATTAAGTTATGCAGTGGTCATTGTAATTTCATCAAACAGTTATGGTGAAGAGGATACTAAATTCATTAAATATTCAGTAAATTCATTGATTCATGTATCACAGGATACGCAAAGACTAAACAAATAATTAAAAAATACAAATGACACATATATGTGATTTTTTTTTTTTTTGCATGACTTGTCCCTCCAGACTGAGGCCTTGACCTGCTAAATAATTTTAATTCTCATGTTTTCGCGGAATCCTAATCATAAACACATTAGCTTGATTGATATAATCATTTTTCCAGGACACTGTATGAGTAAGTCAATTGTTGTCCATGGTTTTTATGTATCCTTACTTCCTATACATTCTGTTGTACTAATTATTATAATTTATGTAGGCCTAGGCATTCTCTTATTACCTTAACTCATAAACCGTTGCTGGACGATGGGAGCGTCCGATAGTTTGTAAAATTCACAGTACTGGACGCCAGTGTAAGATGGGTTTGTTCTGTTTCTATTAATTTGTTTTGATTTTTATACTCACAAATTATTCCAAAACTACTTTAATTGCCCCGGGACCACTTCCTTCACGTTTTAAATTACACAATTTATCTGATTGCTTTGTGTGAGAAAAAAAAAACTTAACGGTTTAAGAGTTAAAATAATAAAATTGGAGAAATAACAAAAAATATAAACAGAGAAAGGAGTAAGTATTGGCAACAGCATTAGGAAACGAAAAAGATTTATTTTCTTTCGGTTTAAAGGTGGTTTCCCCGTTCTTAATCTGATTTATTTCTGTTCGCACTGAGCAATAGCCTGAATGAGAAGATTTCTTGTGATAGGCCTAGAAGTTTTTCTTTCTATATGGAGGCACTGACTTTTAATCCTCTTTTCCACAATTTAAAAAGCCACACTAACTCCAGAGTTTGCATGTTTGTAATTCTCGAATGTTCAGTTTTAAAATAAAACCAAAACTTGCAAGTGCTGACCATTAAGCCCCAGTGGTTTTCACTTGTGACAAAATTTAATATGGAATAAAATAAGCTTAGGGAGAAGTTCTATTTGGATTCCAAATGGTAGATCAAGATCCAATCTAGACTAGAGACCTAGATTAAAATTGTCATGAATAAATACTAATAGGCTAAAGAACTTAGAAGCCTCGCCCCACAATTGAAGGCTGAAGTGAAGATGGAAGATAAGTCGAATAGATTTATTATATATGCCATTGATTACTGATATCACGATTCGCACGGGCCCAGAACCCACTCAATGTTTCTCTTTATAATAAGTTCGCAAAATTGAAAACAAATCATTTTAATTTAATAACATTTAGATCTAGATATCTAGGCCCAATTCGCTACAGGTCTACAACAGAGGAAGGGATCATTTTTTTTCGGTTCGGGGATAGGGTTTGAGTCTAAGCATCTTGATACATACAAACTCATTTCTTCGTAATGAACAGCAGGAATGGACAAGAAAAAGTTAAAATAGAAATCTGCAAGTAAAACGTGTGTGTATCGATGGTCTCAAAAGCGATGAAAACCGATAATTTTTCAACTCTTTCAACCATCTCAAAAATAGTTTACCTTGATGAATTCGGTTTGTTTGGAAAAGGAAAGTACCGGAAGAGGAAGTAACTGTTTACAGTTTCGAAAGTTATACTAAGATACGCAATGTAAAAGCTAGTAGATTTAGGTTTAGGTAGCTACTAAAACGAGATAATAAATATTATCATTTATGTGATTGTGCAAATTTGTGAGTAGCCAGTAGCTAATTTGAAAAAAAAAAAGTAACTTATAATACCTTATTTATCACAGAATGAATCTTCGTCATTTTTTTTCAAAAACAGCCTTATGAATTACTGCACTCTAGTTACAAGTACCGGTGAGACCTAATCTGAGAATGATATCTGGTCCTTCATTTTAATCGAATTTTTTTTCAACATTTTTTTTCTTTTGGGGGGGGGGGGATCAATAAATCGCTCCACCTTATCCTCGATGTTTCAAACATTACTTCAAACACTACTAACTTGTTGTTTTATATCATCTTAGAAGAAATAAAGGCAGAAGTGGAAAACGAATTAGCAGAGGAGCAGGCTTGGTTTAGCCCTGGCAAAGGTACTGGGTATATACTATGTGCCACCTAAGTCATGATAGAAAAAACTCATTGGCATACACAAACAAAGAGACATACATCATATCTATTGATTATAGCAAAGCTTTTCGATGGTGTTAAACAAGATGAACTTTTCAAAAACAATCACCACTATAAGTTTTCCCGCTGACCTTGTCGCTCGTATACAATCTCTACATACAAACCAAAGAGCAAAAAAGATGGAACAGCTCAAGTACAAAACTTTCAAAACTGGAAAAGGAGCCAGGCAAGGCTGCATTCTATCACTTCATCTCTTCAACACATACACAGAGCAAATTATGAGAGATGCTCACATGGATAAATACAGTACACAAATTGAAGGAGGGAACACCCCCAAATCAATGATATCCAGACGCCGCCGCACTGTCTACAACTGAGCACACAGCAGCAACAAAAAGTTATAGACAAACTCAATGCATCCGGTATTAAGAAAAGTCCGAAATTAAGCAGAGAGAAGACTGACTTTATGCATAATGGGAAAAGTCATAACAGCCCTGTAACCACTGGCAACGAAGAAATAGAATGTGTGGACCACTTCAAATATCTAGGATCCATAAAAAGAGAAAACACAGTGACTGCTCCAGGGATATTAAAAGTAAGATCACAACGGCAAAGAAATGAATAATCGAACTAAGCGATATTTGGAAAGATACAAATATCGACATACAATTAAGAATCAAGCCTCTAAAATGTCTGGTCTGGGCAGTGATGGCATATGGCGCTGAGGGATGGACACTTGCAAAAGGGACATAAAGAAGATGGAATCTGCGGCAATGTCGTTCTATAGCTGCCTCTTACAAATAAGTTGGAAGAAAAAAAAAAAGAACTGACGAAAGCATCCTCAAATAATTTAACATACCGCGACACCTCTTAATCACAGTGCAGAAAAGAAAATTATCCTTCATTGTACCCTACGTGCCAGTAGAAGCAACTGCTCACGTATAAGTTAAGACGTTACACAGGGAAAACTCGGGGGCAAAGGAGGCTGAGGAAGACGAAAAGCAATCAATTTTAATAACACAAAGAGTAGACGGGGGAAGAATAGTGCAGAAATCTTCAGCACTAAGGAGAGAGGATTGGAGAGAGAGAGAGATGACCAAAGGAGTAGTGTGGGCAGCTAGCGTTTCTTCAAAAGACGCTGGATAAAAAAACAAAGAAAACATAATTGAGGTGAATGCACTGATTTATTATACAGTACGTCAAAAATTTAACTTTTCCACTCTTAAATAAGGAAACAAACCTAATTAGACAAAATTAACTACGCTATAAAACATTGCACTCCATAAGCGTTTTAGAATTAAAAAAAAAAAAAAAATTATGTCTAAAGAATCTATGAAATGAAATCAAATGCATTGAAAATTATGTGGAGGAGAAAAAAAAACATCGTAAAAATAATAAAGAGAGAGAAAGATAGATAGATAAATAAATAGATAGATAGATAGATAGATAGATAAATAGATAGAAAGAGAGAGAGAGAGAAAGAAAGAGAGAGAGAGAGAGAGAGAGAGAGAGAGAGAGAAAAGGGGTGAAGAGGAAGAAAAATAAATAAATAAATAGAAATTGAAAATGAATATTAAAAAAATGTTATGTCTCTCCATACTGAAAAAAATGTGACACAACAGGAAGGAGAGAGAGAGAGAGAGAGAGAGAGAGAGAGAGAGAGAGAGAGAGAAAGCAGGAATGAAGAGGAGGAAAAATAAATGAATAAAGAGACACTGAAAATAAATGTTAAAAAAAATATTATGTCTCTCCATACTGAAAAAAATGTGACATAACACGAGAGAGAGAGAGAGAGAGAGAGAGAGAGAGAGAGAGAGAGAGAGAGAGAAATACAGACAGAGGCAGAGATTGAGAGAGAATAGAATCACAACTCTACAAAAGTAAAGGGAATTTTTTAGATAAAGCAGAAGTGAGAAAAAAAAGTTGGAAATGAAAATGAAAGTAAGCCTTAGTCGCAACTCAAGGTATTCGTTGGTAACAGTCTTGCTCTTTATTCTAGGTCTGTGATACGCCTCGCATTTTTCATCCAAAAAAAGATGATTATCACGAAGTCATCGTCCCGCGGCCTTCCTGTTGCTCACTTTGCTGATAACACTCGGCCTGGCCACAGGCCTGTACACTCACTTGTCTCGTCATTAGACACTCCAGGCATTCGACTGGGAGTGAGAGTGATCCTCCCTGGTCCTCCCACACAGCAAAATGGCAGCTTCCAGGGTGGATTCTAGTAGTAGTAGTAGATCAAAACGATTGTGTGTTCGTTACCGCAAATTTTTTGTCGCAGCAGGCATCACTCTAGGATTTCAACTTCTCCTGTGCCATTCTTTTCTACATTTAAATCTGCGTACAGGAGATATGGATCTCGACAATATTGAAGGAAAAGTGCATGTTCCCAAAGATCCCGAGGTAAGAGATTTAGATTTCTAAAAATGCTAACCCAATCAATGTTTTGGCCGACCTTATTTTCCCGAACGCTCGGAAAAAGAGTCCGACTTTATTTTCCTGAACGCTTATTTTATAAAGAAAGAGAGAGAGAGAATTCACCAAGAAATATCGACCTTGGGGCTGTGATTCAAGAGGGATAGGCCTACAGATAGATTGAGATAATATTGACATGTTTAACTTTGTCTAGGTTATTACTAAAAACAGACACCGATTTTTAAGAGGAGCAAAAAAAAAAAAAAAAAAAAAAACAGACTATCAGTTATAGCACATTTATGGATAATTTATTTTTCGTAGATGGTGGCAGTAAAAACAAACGGAAAATGTGTTTTATGGAAAGGAGCCCATGCTTCTAGATCTACCTTCATTAACAGCTACCAATGAAATGAAGAGATCGTGGGCATAATATTGTTAAATACATTGTAATTGTGGGAAAGTTCCAAAATTTACATTATAACTTGGCTCACGACCTCATCATTTGGTCAGTAACTTGTGAAGGCAGAATAAAAACGACAACATTGGCATACTCGTACTCATACTCAGCTGATGAAGTTAGATCTAAAACCATGGGTCCCTTTAAAGTAAGTAGTGCCCACATCTGAATCTTGCGGATCCCATTTCCTTTGCGTTGAGGAAAATAAGGACTGGACCTACTTTCTCAAAGGTTCAGCAAAATAGTTACTTCGAAATTTTTCATCTACATATTCCAGACCGGTAGACTTAGCCTCTAGTCTACATCCCTCTATATCTAAATTTTATGATCTAGACCCTAGATCTTGCAACGGATCTACATTAGATCTAACTAAGCCCCAATAAACCTATTCAACATGTAATCTAGATTTAAGTAGCCAATGAAATGAAGCGAGATAGTATTAATTAGTGGGCCATGGTCAACTTCAGATGTTGTAGGTCTACCATGAATAGCTCTATTAAACATATAGGCCTTCATCTCCACAAAGTTATGATTCAAAATCATTTACCTCGAATATACATGATATGAAATTTCGGAAATGACCCAGGGGCAAACCCCACCAACTTTTAGCTTACTGTCAAAATAAACTGGGTCGCAGGCAAAAAAAATTGTATTAAAGTAGCTCAATTTACATTATATAACTCGACCTCCAAAAAATTGTGTGAAAGTAGCTCTGTTTACATAATAACTTGACCACTGTCCTCTCAAATTTGTCAATAGCTAGTGAAGGTAGATCTAGAAGTTTTTTGGCCTGTTCAAAATACTTACAACACTCTGGGTAACATCAACAAACAAATGTGACAAAGGTTGTTAAAGTATAAAATCCCATTCCACCACATTTAGCGCAGTCAGGAGATCTCCACCCTCTGCCTTTTATTTTGTTTGACCTCGGTCAGGTGGAACAAAATTACAAGCTGATATTATTGAATTTCAGGATTCTGGTCAATGTTGTCAAATGCTTGGTTACTTAAAGTTAGTTTCATTTTTAGAGAAATTTACAAGTGACATACTGTGGGCCTACAAAACTTATCTTTAATTTTTTGTTTTTTTAGAGAACAGAAAACTTTCCTGTCAAATATCAGCCAAAGTCTTCATTGGAACTCCAAAAACTCTGGCTGCCCCTGATTATGTTTTGAAACCGTCTATGACATTCTCATATGCACAGCTCTTTCTAAATTCTCTGGGGTGTGTTTATTATAAACATTTTCTTTGGTTTGCCATTCTTAAAGAATTAAATGAAAGAAAATCAATGCAAATTCAATAATGTAGTTACGTAAATACAAACTTCCAAAAACTTTAAATTTTATCCTAGATTTGAATAATGATAATAATAAGAAAACCCAAGTGAGTGTCAAGATAGCTTACAGCTTGGTGTAGGCCTCTTAACGCACACTTTGAACTGCTTCAGTCAGACATGATGAGTGTTACACCATTCCTCGGTGATGTACAACAATGGTCATGGATATGATCCCCACATTTGCACCTACATTCATTTCAATATTATTATATCATCTTTAGATATATGCCTTGCAAATTGAAAGTTTCAAGAAACATTTTTGATGTAGTGACAGTAGTGTGTTTTTTGTTATGAAAAAAAAAAAAATTCAGACCGTGAAACTTTGTCTGAACTACATACAATGTAAAATGCATGTATGTGCAAATCTGATCATTTTCAGCTTTTGAATTATTTTGCTGGATCATCACTTTGCCAAATATCTTTATTTGATCATTCTTTTATTTTAACAATCTACCTATTATGTTAATATTTGCCCCTTTATTTATTTTTTGAGTTATTCATTTTGTTTTTATTTTTTTTACTTTCGTTTTTATATTTTATATAAATGTTTTGTCATTACTGCAGCTCCATCTTATGTAGATTGAGACAGGATATTAGCCTCTGGCCTAAGCTGACGTATTAAATATAGCAAAGTGTAAATATCTCTCTCTCTCTCTCTCACTCTCTCTCTCTCTCTCTCTCTTCTCTCTCACTCTCTCTCTCTCCTCTCTCTGTCTCTCTCTCTCTTCTCTATCTCTTTCTCTCTTTCTCTCTCTATGTCCTTTTTGGTGTGTTTTATCCATTCCACCTCAGTATAAAAAATCACAGGATATTTAGAGGATATAAAATAATGTTATTTTTGCTCATAACATCTAAAAGCATCTTCGTGTTACAGATGTGATGTGCTCAGAAGCTCATCAACAATATCCAGGCATAAAAAAAAAAAAAAACAATCTTTACTTAGTAAGTTTCGTAATATTTTTCATAATAAACACAGTATAAATAGTCATGCCTGGGAGATTTTTATTGATTGGTCTATATAAACTTCAACTGTTTTGTCCCAAAATCTGTTTATTATGGGAAGCCACCAGTAAAAATTGATTTACATTAAATTGGAAGTGAACACTTGTACCAACATATCAGGGATTTATCTATGTGTATACATGGCCTGTACAAGGTGATCGCATACTTTCAGGGCCCCCACCTTTAGGCCAGGGTACCTGCAGATTTCAGGACAGGTTTGCTCTCCACTGCACCACCAACACCTTCTCTAGGACTGCATCCTTTGGGGGTGTCGGTGGCACAGTGGCTTTTGAGTCCGCCCTGAGATCTGCAGGGACCCTTCTGTCGCGGGTTCGAGTCCCGCCATCGGCGCCCCGGCCTGACGGTGGGTCTAAAAGCCTGAGATCACCTTGTTGTGGACTGGCTCAAAAACCCAACCCGACTGCATCCTTTAGGATTTTCATACATACTCTTTATTTTATTCATGCTGTCACC
>BLXT01004960.1:1351783-1364108 GCA_019648995.1 Plakobranchus ocellatus
TTCTGTCACTGAGTCTCTCATAGAGCTACTGCCCAATCAGGTCAGTGAGTCTGCCCTTATTCCCGTCACTGAATCACTCATAGAGCTACTGCCAATCAGGTCACTGAGTCTCTCATAGAGCTAGTGCCCAATCAGGTCAGTGAGCTCTGCCCTTATCCCCGTCACTGAAGCAGACATGCCTACCATTCCGGAAATTCCGGATTCGTCCCAGAATTCTTCCAGAAAATGACCTGCATTCCAGAAATCCGCATTTTTATCACAAAATCTGGAATTTCTCCGATTTGTGATTGGTCATACTCTCAGAAATAAACCTAATCTAGATTTAGTGGCGCTTCTCTGCATAAATAACACGAGAATATTAAAGGACTTAGAGAGAGAAAAATAACGGCCTTAACACTGCAACAAACTTTTGAAACTTATTGACACTCTAAGCTAGACCTTTTTTCATAACACCGAGCATGCATCTAGCAGACTGAAGAGGGGTTGGGGTGGTTTGGGGCAAACCTATCGGTGCAGTGTATCTATTGACGAACATCATTGTTAGGCCTACCATCACTGACTGTTGCCCCGTTGACGGTCGGTCATTCACACGGTGACGTCACTCATCTGGACTAGGTTTTTTTTTCAACAGACATATCTTTGCAAGGAAAGCAAATACGAAAATTCTGACGGCAAATTTGAAATCAGCGACCTCGATATAAAGAAATCATCTCAGCAGAATTTCAATTTTAATGAAAATAAAGAATTTTGGGATAATTTTCCCGTTTTAAATCTGTCAACTGTACTATTGAAAGTCAATGGTTTGGTTGAACTTTATTATCAAGACTTCGAGACTAACTATACGCGTCTTATACCTAGAGAAGTTATAAACCCAGCATTGAACTTAGGCTGGGTGCGAGACTGTCTGTTCAATGCTAGGCTTTTGCCATTGTCAGTCCCACGATAATACTATGACAGAACTAATATAATACAATCAGTCCTGCGTATCTTGGATAAGTCTACGTCTCTTCAAAATGACCGAAAAGAAATTGCTCTACACAGAAGCTCCAATCCGCAAAAGACGACAGCATTGTATTCAAAAAGAATGCATCAAGGCATTCCGCATTTTAGGGATAGAATAGGGAAATGTTTAATGGAATTTTCTGTTTGAGAAACGTTAATAAAATTGAATTCCAATGGTAACATTGAAATAAGTGACTCCAAGTTAAGCAAGATGGAGGCTAAATGTTAAGCAGTTCGCTTAGTGTTAGTGCCGATTTAGACAGGAACTGATATCCTCTACACTTTCCCCTGTCCTAAAGGTACACCATTATGATTGTTTGCAACTTGGTTGAATTGAGTGTTTATTTTTTTTTTTTTTTTTTTGTTTAATCAGCGTCAGTTCTTGTCATATTCAGGTTTGTTTCGCATTTTTGCCCTTGATGTTCCTCAAAAAATTTTTCAAGGGTAGGCATGTCCGCTGAAGCTCTCATGGAGCTAGTGAACTCTGCCCTTATTCACATCACTGAAGCTCCCATGGAGCTAGTAAGCTCTGCCCTTTTCCCGATCACTGAAGCTCTCATGGAGCTAGTGAGCTCTGCCTTTATCCCCATTATGGAAGCTCCAATGGAGCTAGTGAGCTCTGCCCTTTTCCCGATCACTGAAGCTCTCATGGAGCTAGTGAGCTCTGCCCTTATCCCCATTATGGAAGCATACGGAAGCTCCCATGGAGCTTCTGCCTCATGTCAGTGGGGCTAGCTTGAGCAATATATTAGCCTGTTTTGTGAGGAATATAGTCAATGTGATTCTCCAGTCTTGTCTTTTTTTTTCATTCTCTCACCTTCTCTCCTGTGCCACATAGAAGATAGCAAATCCACCCTGAGGCCTGCAGGGAACTTTTTGTCGTGGGTACGACTTCTGCCACCAGCATCCTGGCCTGATGGAGGGCCTGAAAGCCTGATATCACCTTGTTGTGGACTGGCTATATTTAAAAAATCAAACCAAAATCAAGTCTTCTCTGTCTCTATATATGCATATTTTTTTTATCATCATAAGCATTCTTAAACCCCATTTTATTTCATTTTATATGCTATGCCTACATCAGGTGTCAAGCCTGACTTTACCAAAAGTCTGAGCATCCAGAAGTAGCTATGACATAAACTTTCTTAGATATATAAGCTTTTGTCATCATACCCTCTGAAAAGGTTCATAATAGATTAGGCTTTCAAACATTTTCCTAAATCGTGGTATAGATGTTTTGTTCTATCCTTGAAATCATATTGTGTCCTAGTTCTGAATAGATATATAGATAACTTTGCTGTGTGTGAATGCACAATTGCGTAATCCTGTCGGAATCCCACAATTCTTCCCTGTAGGTACCAGCAATCTTGTCGTGCCTGTGGAACACACTTGTCGACCTGGACGATTTGACAGCTTCCACCAACTCTATCATGACCCTGTTGGCGAAGCTGATGGCACACCCCCTCTCAAGGTCTTCTCCTATGTAAGTGGATGGATCAAGGTGGGAAGGCCCCTGTCCTACCATCTGTCAAGGTTGTTATGATTGCTAGGAGAGATTTCAACAGAGCAGTCTGTTTAGCACACTCATACATTTGTATCTTAATGTTGAATTTGTGCTCTGTATAACAGACTCACTGATGCTCTTTTGTTTTGTGCTCTGTATAACAGACTCACTGATGCTCTTTTGTTTTATCAGTTTTCCCAGCAACAGTGGGAGGCGTCGGTGGCACAGTGGCTTGTGAGTCCACCCTGAGATCTGCAGGGACTCTTCTGTCGCGGGTTCGAGCCCCATCACCGGCGCCCTGGTCAGACGGAGGGCCATAAAAGCCTGAGATCACCTTGTTGTGGACTGGCTGTATACAAAAAAAAAACTTTTCTCAATAGCAGCAATTGTACCTCTTTCTCTCTTCTTTTATGTTTATGAGAGATGCCTTTTTTTTTAATCAATATTTTATCGCATTAAAGAATCTCTGACACACTTCCTTTTCGATATGTTTGTCCCACATTAGAGAATTTCTGGCATATTCTTTTCTATGTAGTCATCTCACCTTAATTAAGCTCTGATACTCTTTCATTTTTCTGCATCTGTCCAACATTGCAGAATATCACTGAAAATCTTACTTTTTCACACATTGGTCAACATTAAAAAAAAATCTCTGACACTCTTGTTTTTTATTTGATTTTCAGCATCACAGATTCGCTGACCCAACTCACCCCACGGTTATGGCCGTTTTTGAGACACAGCATCGTATCTGTTAGAAAGGCTGCTCTGGAGACTCTGCTCACCTTACTGACATTCAGTGATGAATTGGTAAGATTGATGGCTTCACTGATTCACATAGTGTCATTAAGTAGTGAGCTTGTAATATGATGGCTTAATTTTTTTATACCAACTTTGAGTATGGGCTTAATTAAGTTGATTGCGCCAGTGACTTAAATGGTGGCATAAAGTGTGGAACAGGTTAGATTAATTGCTTCAGTGATATAAACACTGACATTAAGAGAGGAGCAGGTTAGATTAATTGCTTCAGTGATTTAAACACTGATACTAAGAGATGAGCAGGTTAGATTAATTGCTTCAGTGATTTAAACACTGACACTAAGAGATGAGCAGGTTAGATTAATTACTTTAGTGATTTAAACACTGACATCAAGTAATAAGTAGGCAGGGTTGATTACTTCACTGACTTGAAACAAAAATTCTGACACTATGTGATAATTTCATTATCTGAAGGCCTTCGTCTTTAAGCAGCTACTTGTAGATACTTGTTCAAAAGACACAATAATACAACATGAAAGCATTCATTGCAGAGTTAGAGGGAAAGAAAGAGTTACTGTAGGTGTAGAGGTTTAGGAGTGAATGACTTCTCAGAGGGTAAAATATTCATGAATAGCTACTCTTGAAATAAGGAAGAAAATGGTGCAAATGTAGCCCAGGAGTTCATCTCTTTCAGTTGAAAGATGGAATGTCCTCAAATCAGCAGTTGAAAGATAGGATGTCCTCAAATTGTCAAAAGTAGTATGTAAATTCATGTATATATATACATAAATATATGCATTATTTTTTTATTTTTGGTCATATTGCTAGTAGCCTTGGATGGTTGAATTGATAAATACGTTTCTTTTCCAGATGAAAAATGAGTGGCTGATGCCACTGTACCAGGATGCAGTGCGTCATATCTACCAGCGCAGTGTCCTGGAGAACCAGTCGGAGTTGTTTCCCTTGCTGGAGCAGGTGTGGCGGGCCCTGCTGCAGTGCGCCAACATGGAGCACCTGTATGTGCTGGTCGTGCCCTGGCTCGGCGTGTGGCTGGCATTCCTCATGCAGCCTCCACACATGGCCTTCGATCCTGCGCTGTTGATCGAAGCAAAGCATAAACCCAGGGTAAGATCCCACTCTGTTGATCGAAGCAAAGCATAAAACCAGGGTAAGATCCCACTCTGTTGATTGAAGCAAAGCATAAAACCAGGGTAAGATCCCACTCTGTTGATCGAAGCAAAGCATAAAACCAGGGTAAGATCCCACTCTGTTGATCGAAGCAAAGCATAAACCCAGGGTAAGATCCCACTCTGTTGATCAAAGCAAAGCATAAAACCAGGGTAAGATCCCACTCTGTTGATCAAAGCAAAGCATAAAGCCAGGGTAAAGCCTTCATCACTTCTTATTATTTGCTTCACTACCTGACATGTCATGACCAGTCCTAGTCAGACCTGACTGAACATTGAACCACCGATAGAGCCTCAAACTGCAGTCTCTTAGCTTTGTATGAGATCTTTTTTTAAGAATTTTATGTGTCACTGATACAACATCAGTTTGATATATTTTCAAGTAGACCATAATTTTTTGGGGGGCAAGAGATCTATTCTAAGAATTTCATGTGTCACTGATACAACATCAGTTTGATATATTTTCAATAAGACCATGATTTTATTTGACAAGAGATGCATTCTGAGACTTTGTTCAATTTGATAAGTTTTGTGAAGAACTGCTTCTGTGATGGAATTTTTGGGAATTTTGTCTTGGAAAGTATAGCTTGCGTCATGTTTCAGGAATGTCCGCCCGTGAGGGCCAGATTTCAAGAAGCTCATGCTGCTGCCAGTACAGAAGTGAAATATTACATAGGGGGTTCTGATGCTTCCTGTACAACCTCACCAGAGAAGGACACAAGAATCTACAAAGCACGAGTATGTGGTGCAAGGTGAGAAACAATTCTTAGAACTACTACTTTCCAAATGTTATACCAAAAGGCAAGGATAGGAAAAAAAATGGCTATAGCGTAATGAAATTTCAATTTAGATCTTAGCAGCAGATCACAGTAGTTCTTAATCTTTACACAAAAACTTTTGTTATCATAAACTCACAACAGATTTTCTTAAAAATCTGTGAAATATAAGTAATTATTTGTCTTTGATGAGGTGACATCTGATAAGAGTATCACTGAAAATATAGTATATATATATATATTGTCTTTGCTTCGTTAAAATGACAAAGTTAGTCTTTTTTGCACTTTTAATTTCATACTGGATGACATGTTGTCACATATATCAATATATTTAGACTGTTATAATTAAAATACTTAAAGACATAAATGTTTTCCATGATTATTCTTAAGACTAAAGTAATGGTATGGGAAAGCAATTTTATGCTCATATAACTTCTGCTTGTACTTTACATCTATCCTCCAATAAGGTGAACATGATTATCTAGTGCTACTAGATCCTGCAAACTATGCACTGTGAAAAGGCTGGTGTGAAATCCACACCTATTATTATGCAAATTTTTTTTTATTAACTTCCCTGTTTTGTCTCACATAGGCTGCTGGGCTTGTTGGCGGACCGTCTGTCCCACTCAGACCTTGTGCTGCCACCAGGCCAGGAACCTCCCTCTGTCATTCTAGGCCGCCTCTTCAACTTCCACCTCCAGGGAAAATCCGCTGTGCAGAGATTTGTTGTGGGGCAAGTTCTCTACTTTTGGGCAAGCCAGACAAAGGTTAGGTGGCACGAGCAGCTTGGAGAGAAATAGTTTGCTTAACCCTCCTAGCTCTACCATGAACTCTGCCTAAGCTACTAAATGGTTTTTCCCAAAAAAATTTCACGAAAACTAATTTTAAATATCTACATTGTAAAGATGCATATATTCCTGACCACCAGTAAATCAGTGGCGACAAAAACTTCAAGAGCGTGTAGCCACCACCGGTTCACTGGTGATCAAGTACTTCATTATACTGGTCATAATTATGATCTATGCCTGGTCACATGCACCTGTAGAGTTGAACGTCTGGTATTCATCACTCTTGTTTTGTATTTGTGTTCATGTTCTCTAATGCTAACTCCTGCCATGTATCTTTCCCCTCCCCCCCCCCCTCCCTCTCTCTCTTGCCCCCCCTACAGCCATGCCCATGTCCATCAGAGATTGTGTCACAGCTCCTCGCCTGCCTCGGGGAACTCGTCTACTATGATGAAATCGCTGTCTCCTTCACACGCATGCAGAATGATTGTCAAGACTTTCTGGCATCACTCAGACAAGAGGGCGTTAACCTTGACACACTTTATCCTTCCAGGTGTGTTTACCTTGCAGTTGTCATCATTTCACCTTTCACTTGCGTTGTGATTGGGTTTTCATCCATTGTAAGGTTTCAAAACTTACAATTTTTAGGTTCCGAAGTGAGGGCTTCAGATTTAGAAAATTGGTTGTGAATTATATATTTCCACACTTCTCACCTGTAGTAATTCGGTAGTCTTAGTTTATTTTAATACAAGGTATTTTATATTGAAAAGAAAGTTTGAAACTTTTTGTAAAAGTAGAATAATCTCATTTTAAAGAGTTCAATATTTTGTTTAGAGTTTCCAGTTAGGTTTTAGAAAACTGCGCATGAGAAAGGTTCATGAAAAACATGAAACTATTTAAGTGCATCATTAATTAGTCACCCAGACAAAAAACTTGTAACCTAAAAATAAATACTTGATAAAAAAATATTTACAAAAATAGAAAGTGACAAAACTTAATATCAAAGTCTTCGGCAATGATTCAATAAATTGGGGGATTGAAGTTATTCTGTGTTTTTTTATTTTTAAGATCATTTAAAGAGTGATATATGGAGTGTGTATTTTAGAAAATTTTTGTCTTCATCGTGGGCCCTTTACCTCAATACTGACACTCAGTGAAAAGGGAGTTGCATTTTCTCTGTTTCCAAAGATAAGCTTTTCTTCACACTCAGAGAATAATTACACAGTCAAAAAGGAAACAAGGAAAAAAATTCTTGTTTACTTAGGATTATGAAATTGAATTAATGAAACCAAAGAGAAAAAAAAATTGTAAGTTCTTGAGAATTCTAATGTATCAGACTTTGTAAACAGCTTTACTGTATTTTACATACCACTGAATTGCCTTTCAGAATGAGGGCGTAGTTTTTGGGTCTCACCAATATTCCTATAAACTGAATAAGTCATTGCTTTTAGTATATACTTTACATTGTTTTGGTTGCCATTTTAGAAAAAAGGCTGGCTGCCTATTAGAATACCTGAAAAAAAAAGTCCTATCCAAATTTTATGCAGACAACTTCTGACCCTGGAATCGGCGCTGGCCTTAACCACGACATCATACCGCAGCATACGTGTAAATTTGAAGCCTCAGGTGCTTGCAAAGTTTGATGAACGAGTGAAGCAGCTGCATACATCCGTGCAGCAGACCTTCCAGGATCAGCAGATGTATAGTGTCAGGTAAACATGCGTTGTCTTTTCATGTGCCATACAAGCGTAGAGTGTCAGATAAAAATTAGATAAAAAACTGTACCCCATATCTGCATGTCTTGCCTCTTCATGTGCCATACAGGTGTGGAGTGTCAAATAAAAACTGAACCCTATATATGCATACCTTGGCTCTGTATGTGCCACACAGATATATTCAGATAAAAAACTGCACCCTGTATCTACATGTCTTGCCTTTTCATGTGCCATACAGGTGTGGAGTGTCAAATAAAAAATGAACTTATATATGCATACCTTGGCTCTTTATGTGCCACACAGATATATTCAGATAAAAAACTGTACCCCATATCTACATGTCTTGCCTCTCCATGCGCCATGCAGAGTGTCAGGTAAAAACTATGTATGAACGCCTTGGCTATTGTATGTACCACACAGATATATCCAGATAACAAACTGAATCCCAAATCTACATATTTTGTCTTTTCGTGTGCCCCACAGATGATCAATATTGGTATGAATTTTAGCTGAATACAGTTTGCAGATAGAAAGTGTGTGGATATATGATGTCTCTTACATTATAACCTTGTTAGCCAGAGGCATCATGTGACTCCACATTTAGCCTTGATGATCCTTTACGCTCTGTGAGCCGTAAATGATCCTCTCTTGATCCTCTCTTGCCATCAGACTCCATTGCAGTTTCCCCATTTATTCTGCTATTTCTCACAAAGCTTCAGTGCTTGCCAGCTAACCTAACTAAATATCTCGCCATGGAATGACCAGGCACAATGCTGTGAGCTAATCTGGTTGCAGATGTTTATAAGAATAAAAGGATGGTTTCAAATCTCTAGGGAATCTCAATGTATACAAGACCTCCAGTGAAAGCAGATGTGTAAACAAACACAGAACAAAACTGGGTGTCAAGTTATCCAGACTTGTGTATGTTGATTTGAATTTGATGTAAATCAAAAGTTTCTGATGGTGATTTCATATTACGGAAATTGTGTATGTTGATTTGAATTTGATGTAAATCAAAAGTTTCTGGTGGTGATTTTGTATCATTTTGTCAGGGTTTTGTGCAGCTTAGCCATGGCTGTAGTGGCGATGGATGCCTTGCCTGAGAAGCTGAATCCAGTCGTCCGGCCCTTGATGGATGTCATCAAGAAAGAGGAGAACAAATCTCTGCAGGTCTGTCTCATACGATTTCAGACCAGTCAGATGAGTTGTATATCACATGCAATAGTTTTGAGAAAAAAAGACATTTTAAATGCATTTTCTATCTTAAAAAAAAAAAATCCTCAACTTTTTCAAGGCGGATTTTTTTGGGGGGATGTAGACGGAATTTTTGCCTAAGAAACAAGAATAGAGAGACATGTCAGCGCTGATATATTGGCAAATGTCCGGATGAGGGTGAAAATTAGCGCTGATATATCAGCATACGTCTGGATGGAGGTGAAAATTAGCGCTGATATATCGGCATACGTCTGGATGGAGGTAAAAATTAGCGCTGATGTATTGGCATACGTCTGGAATGAGTTAATTCAGTTTCATCAATATCCACCATTTCAAGGCTCGGAGAGAAGGGATCTGAGACATAGCAAGGATTCAAAACATGTAAAATGTGACATGCTTCTCATCAACTCTGGTCTCTCACTTACCCAAAATGTCCTTTATGTGTGCTAAACCTCAAGGTCATTCATGGTGCATTATTTTATCATTTGTGTCTAACCTTGGGAATTATAATGTTATAAAACATTTATCTTCTGAGAGACAACTGAGTTTCAAGATAAAAATTGTTAAACTCTAAAGTAAGATTACTTGTTTAGATAAAAATTCTCTGGTTATTGAAATTTCAAGAATTTGAGGGGGAATTTGGAACAAGATCAATCTCTCACTTTAGAGCAGTTTTATCATGGTTGGGTGATAATGATATCAATATCTAGTTCTGATTTGTTAACTTTCTTTTTGTTTGCATCATTTATTGTTAACAAAACAAGAGATGATTTGTTCACCATATTTGTTACAAATTTCCCTCTTTTATAGTCAATAGAGATTTGGAGATGTAAAAGATGATGAACAGTTGATAGAGATTTGGAGATGTAAAAGATGATAAACAGTTTAAGAAAAAAAAAAGGTCATTATTAAAATAACAAGAAAAAGATATAATGAGTGGGGAAACAACTATGCACAATTTCTAAGTTCTCAGGACATGCTCTAGCGGTTTGGAACAAATATGGAACTTTTTGTGACATGTTAAAGCAAGATAACTTGAAACTCAACCGACAGATGGAACAAAGGAATGATACTCATGTTGTCATATGTCTTGCAAAAGTATAACGACCACTTTCTTTGCAGAGCCATGCACTAATAAATTTGTTTTTATATCTCCATAGAAGGTGGCAAGCCAGTACTATTGGTGTCATTTACTACACCACTTGAAATGAGCCAAACCCGTAAATGTATGCTGCTTACTGCATCTGTATAGTTTTTTTTTTTATTGTAAAAATCTTATTCTGCAGAAATCTTTGCGGTAAAAAGCCAATTAAAGAGTAGTTTTGTCAGTGTTAAAGTCTGTGGACGATAGTGATTTTCATTTTGCTGCAGCACTAATTTTCAACAGACTAACTGAGGCGCAAAAGTTAATGTTTTTTTTTTGTTTTTTTTTTTTTAAACTCCCACTGCTTTCCACTGTTTTGCTCCTTGCGTGATCCACCTTTGTCAGGAGGAGGCCTCCCTCTGCTTGGCTCAGCTGATCAAAGCTTGTATCCAACGGGAGCCGAGCCCAAACTCCAAAATTATCAAGAACTTGTGCAATTTCCTGTGCGCGGATCCATCCATCACCCCTCAGGTGGAGAGACCGATGGCACCAAAACAGACTCCGCAAGGTGATGTGAGATTAACGGATTGTCATTTCCAAATTATCCGTCTGCTTATTTTTCAGTATAAGTTTAGTCCTCTATAAAGGAAAAACATTTTGCAGAATGCTGAATGTATTGTACCCATATTGCCGAACAATGATGGAACCATCTCACATTGTGGTGACATTGCACACATTTTCAGTAGAAGAATAGGGAAAGAACTGAGTTCAACACGAGTCTAGGAAAAACAACCTGCAGTATTTTGAATGCATTGCACTTGTATTGCCATAGATATATTCACTGAAAATATATCGTGGTAAGTTGACACTGCACACATTTTTAATAGAAGAATAGGGAAAGAATCAAGATTGACGATATTGAATTTTAGTTTAAGTCCTCTCTAGTCTTCTCTAAAGGAAAAACAACCTGCAGATGCTGAATATTGCCATGGATATTTTCACTGAAAGTATCTGGCAGTGTGAAGTCATTGCACACATTTTTTAATAGAAGAATAGGGGAAGAATCAAGTTTGACAAAGTTGAAAGATTTAGTTAGAAAGCAATGTGATTGCGTTAAGGTATGGAGATAAATAAAATATAGAAAGGGCAACTATGCACAAGTATTGTAGATATAATAACTGATAACACACTGACAGCCAAATCTCATTGTTGGAGAATCAATTTGGTAGGGTACAGCCAAAAACAACAAAGTGGAAGGAAGAACTTGAAGGTTTTACTTCTCTGAGAAATCAGAAAACAAAAGTTTAAGAAAAAGAACAGATAATAACACTGTGAGGTCTTTTGGATAATAAATGCTAATCCTTGATGTAGAACCTTGCACTATCAGTTTGTTTCAAACTCTGTAAGATGGGTTTTTTTTTTTTTTAGGCATTTGTTTTCCCCATTTTGATGTATATGTTGCCAGTTTTTTCAGCTAATTCAGAGGCTAGTCTGATGTAGTTATCCTCTCAGTTGTAATTAAGTCTGCTGTAGTTATCCACTCAGTTGTAGTTAAATCTGATGTAGTTATAGACTCAGTTGTAATTAAATCTGATGTAGTTATCCACTCAGTTGTAATAGGTATTCGTGCGGCCCTATTAACTCCCTTGAATCGGCTTCCCAAAAGAGGGACTTGCTTCTATTGCAAACGTAATGCTAATATAACGGGAAGAAGAGAATAATTTGTTTTAATTTTCATTGAGAGGAATCAAGCACAACTTTTGATTTGTAAAATGAAATTTGTATTAAAACAGTTATAAAAAAAAAATGAAAATATACTACGTTGACTTAGAATAAGATTAAGAAGGGTCTAGATTAAGCTGGAAGGCTGAGAAGGCTAATACTTCTACGCTCTAATTCCACAGACATCTTTTCGAATATTTTCCACATCCTGGTCTATGTTTTTTCCACGCTAAACAAAAACCAAGCAAACAAACAACAAGAACAAGAACAACAATACTACTACTACTTTTACTACTACTACTACTACTACTACTACTATTATTACTACTGCTACTACTACTACCACCACTACTACTAATAATGATAATAATAATAATAAACAATAAAGTTGGTGTTTACTTGCAATCTGTACAAACTTGTTCACTCTTTGGAGACCTGAAGAGATGCTGCGATTCTGAACATCTTTACGATATAAGCCTGTTCTTATTTGTAAAATATTGTGAGGAGTTTAAAAAAAAAAAAAAAGTTTAAAAAGAACTGTCTAATCGGGATTTTTCTTCTTTTGTGGAACTCGGTTAAAAA
>BLXT01004960.1:1364170-1381133 GCA_019648995.1 Plakobranchus ocellatus
ACCAGCAAATGGCCTGTTATTTAACAGAATGTTCTGATTGTTTTGTGCACTCGAAGTTTTTACATTCTATAATGAGACTAGATCCAGAAAGATCAGATTTTTTTTTACTATAATTAGTATAAAGTACACCTCACGTGAGATCTTTAATCTAAACTTATATAGTTGTGTAGATACTAGATCTAGTTAAGAGGCAATGGCAATATAATGAATATTTCTATACAAATTAGCACACCTCTTAAAATAAAACTTCTCTCTTAAAAATTTAACAAATTATTAAATATCACCCAAAAGAATAAAAAAGTAAGAAAGAAAAGAAAATAAAAATGGTAGTTGAAGCCTTATATGAACTAGCTCTCCCTCTTTTGGGTTCAAGGGGAGACAATTTGCCGTGACGGGCACCAGCTCTTACAAAGTCTTAAGTAGTTATCCACTCAATTGTAATCAAACAGATGTAGTTATACACTCAGTTGTAATTAAATCTGATGCAGTTATCCACTCACTTGTAATTAAATCTGATGTAGTTATCCACTCAAATGTAATTAAGCCTGATGTAGTTATCCACTCAGTTGTAATTAAGCCTGATTTAGTTATCCACTCAGTTGTAATTAAGTCTGATGTAGTTATCCACTCAGTTGTAATTAAGCCAGATATAGTTATCCACTCAGTTGTAATTAAGCCTGATGTAGTTATCCACTCAGTTGTAATTCCAGTTGTTCCTGCTCACCTGTTGCAGGTATGGATATTGTTGAGCCACATGTGCCATGCTCTCCGTCCAAAGGGATTTTGACTCTGACAAATCTACAGAGGGTAAATCTCTTGTGTTCCTACAGAAATTTTAAAAATGTACCTTTTTATTTTGTATTTAAAAAAAAAATGTCGTTCCATATCTTCTTCTCTATCATTTTTCTTCAATGCAGCATGTTGTATTCGAATTTGCGGCACTTTACATCTCCTGTTACCAGGCAGTTACATTCTCATCTTACAAATTGCATTGCATTAGTCTTTTTGAGTCTGATGTTGCAGTTGAAAAAGGGAAGAAATTTATATTTATATATAACTTCTGTTTTAGAAAGTTTCAAAACAAATTTCAGATGTTGGATTAAGTAAACTACTCGTGTGACTGTCTGGGAAAATCAAGGTTTAGTGGGAAATTCAATCTGTTGATTTCTTTTACATGTCAATATTCCTTAATATTTCCTGGTCGTCACAATGGTCTTTAAATTTTTAAACATCTGAAATTTAGGGAGTCAATCGTGCTTCAGAGCTGGCTTTGATTGGATTTCCCATGGACCTCAGGCCTAAAAAGAAACTATTTTGCTCTAATTATCATGTACGGCTTCCAAAATGTCTTGTTCATCAAATTACTCATAAATCACATCCATTTGGGCATTTTCACCTTTGTTAGAATGATTAAAAGCAGAAGCTATCAGGTAGCTCTGTAGGAAGCTATGTTGATACAACCGAGGGTCCCCATAAAAACTGTAAGTAGGTCAATCTTGAATCATTAATAAGAAAAACAATATAGAATACTTTGTGTAGTCGCTTGGGAAAACACTACCATAAACAAAACCAAGAAATATTTTCAGAAATGTTTTCACTATGTCTAGTTACTCCCTTTGTTGATATTTAACATTCACAAGTCATAATGGGATTAGGATTGAAGATCTGATTATAGTTCACTTTAGTGAAATTTTTTTATTATTTACAGTACTGGCATTAATATAAGTGTCAGTGTACCCATACGCTGTATAGTCTAGCAGATAGGCCTTGGAATTCTCTTTTGATCGGTGTATCATACATAGAGATTTTCAGAGACGGAAATCTTACACAAGTACTCAAAAATATGCCTCTGCATTGTTGATCTGAGAGAAGAATTGAGCAAATTTTCAGAGCAAAGGATTTTTTTTTTTTTTAGTTTTAATACAATACCTAGGAACTGTATTTTGTTAATTCCCTGAGGTCATAAGACTCAGAATGCTAAATCAAAAACATGATATCCAGAACTAATTTTTTTTTTGCCTGAGACCAATTTGCATCTTTTCAAGCTCTAGCTCAAAACAGCCCAGTGCAACTTTGCCATGATTTTTCCAGACCGCCACACTTTTTTTATTCTTCTCACTGTGAAAAGAAATCAAAAAGTATGTGAACTATCACTGGTGCATCATTTAGATTGATTTCATGAGGTGGTTGATTTGCCGTTGCAGTGCAAGGCTAGAGAAACATTGTTTAGGATAGGATAATTTCTATAATCTTAAAAAAACTTAAACAGAGTGCGCTTTTTTTTGCAAATCTTTCATATTAGTTTTGAGGAGATACAATTCAGTCAGACAAAAATTATATTTCTGTTTCAAAGTAAAATAAGAAGTTCTTTTTCCTTCTGATATCCAAAGTAAAATTATTTCTTTGGAATTATCACAAATAGAGTAAAGTTTTTTAGATATCAGATAAATGAGTTCATGAAATTGTTACAACTACTTTGGCGATGAATGAATAAAGCGACCAGTAAGAATTTGATTCATGCCCAACTGCTCTGTGTGTGTCTGCAGGTTGCAGAGGAACCAGTGCGCAGGCGAGGCAGGCGGCCAGGCAGCAGCATCAAACTGGACGGGGACAGCTCGGTGCCGGGCAGCAACACTGAAGCCGAACTCTTGCAGGAGAGAGCAGAACAGGCTCAGGTAGAAAAGTTCTCCTCAACCAAAATATGTTTTACACTGTCAGGGGGAAATTGATTCTCTTCGGTATGTCTGTGAAATGTGTTGTCACTCTGAAAACCATAATAAATTAAAAAACATAGTTTTTGCCGTTGAAGCAAAAAATTCTACCCTTTGAATTTTGCAAGGTCATCCTAAAATGTGTTGTTAAAAAAACTTTTAAAATAATTGTGAATGCTGTTCATCCTCTCTATTTTTGTTTTTAGTAAACCTCTGCTGTTTTGAGTTCCAAAGTCCATCTTAAAATGTGTGAAAAAAAAAAAAAAAAGTTTAAAGATATTTCTGAGGCTTATTTGTCTTGTCTGGCCAGCTTCAGAAGCAATTGTCCATCCAGAGGCAGGGAGCTGAGTGTGCCCTCACTGTGCTGGCGCAAACTTTTGGTGAGGCCGTACCCGAACAGGTTCCCACCTTGTGGGCCTTGTGTGAGGATTCTCTCAGGACATTTACGCCGGACCTCACAGGTATACCACTGACCTGCTGCACAGCAACTTGTAAATCTGCTCAATTTTGCTGGATTTTTTAGCATGTGAAATTCTCAATGTGGATGAAATAACTTTTTTTGTAAAATCTTGCTCAAGAAGCTTGCTTAAGCTCTTCAACATCAATAAGACATAATTATGTCATTTGAGATATTTTCTTAAACAGTGGAAGCGACTAGATATTACCGTCCCAAGTTGCACTCTAAAATGTGTTGGCAAAAAGCCGACAACTTTTTTGGGGGAAAAATTTATGTAAATTTAGATACCCATATATGGTACCCCTGGTGGCATTGATAGGAAGGATGAGACTTGAAACTTTGCATTGGTATATAATATGCCTATGTTTTTCAAGGGATAACAGGCCTGCATTGCTTGTATAAATGGCAGACTTTGACCCATTTTCTTCAAAATTGGCAAAGTTTCTTGGAGGTAGCAATTTTGAATTTGCAATAAAAAACATTTTTTAGCCAAAGTTAGGCCTAATAACACTGCTCAGATGATTACAAATTGGACAAACTTTACAAAACTACCTGCAGTCAAAATTTGACCCGGTGACCGAAATTGACCTCAGAGCTCTCCCTCTCCAGAAGCCGCACTTGCCCTTAAAGAGTATTTTCAGTCTCCGCAAAACTTCTCGGTCTTGCTCTGCATTTCTTCACCTCAGAATTACTTTATGCTATCTCCACATTTCCTTGTTTGGAGAAAATCGCGTGTAAAGTTTGGAAACCAGTATTGTTACAATACAAAAAATACTTTATAACTTGCCTTTTTCTCCATTTATGAGTTTCTTTCGGCAATGATATTTCTAAGATATATAAAATTGGACTAGTTGTTGCTCTTGGTGTAAATAAGTCCGTTTGAGCAAAAAATGGAGATGGCATAAGGTAATACTGAGGTGACGATTTGGTGTATCACTTTAACTTCTAAAGGATAAAGCTTGAACAGATATTACACTGAGATATTTTGTTGCAGATAATTTGGATGATGGAAAGCAAGAGACAATTCAGAACCTGCAAGAGTTTGTAAACAACTTACAGACTATAGAGACAGTGCTTCCTTCACTGCATCAAAGCCTCATTCTACCTGTAAGTAAACAGTAAATTGTACATGTTCATTCTGTCTTTGATTACACAGTAATTTGTACTTGTTCATTCTGACTGTAAGTACACATCATGTTGTACACATTCATTCTGCCTATAAGTACACATCAAGTTGTACAGGTTCATTCTGTTTGAAACTGCATATCGTGCTGTACATGTTCATTCTGCCTCTAAATACACATCAAATTATACATGTTCATTCTTTGAATGAGTACACAGCAATCTACACAAGTTAAACAATGGTGGTTTGTTTGTCAATGAAGGTTGCCTTGCATGCAGAGTTTGTAAAACAGGAATTTGTTCAGTACATTTCAGTTTCGATTTGCCAGTCTTCCCTTGCGTGTTAGTTTTAACCATCTGTATTCTGTATTTGTATCTGTATTCTGTATTCTAAACTCTATTCCCGGGGCAGCCATTAGAGCCACAGCATCATCTTAGTGCTATCTTGTCTATGTAAAGCACCCAAGAGGGCTGAAACGAAGACATTTTGTACATTATCACTACTGTCTTCTGATAACGTCTGAAAGCCCATTAAAAAAAAATAAAAATCCCATTTTTTTTGCAGTTTTAGATCAATGATGACATTACCTGCATGATAATTGGGGATAGAATTTTATATTTTGTTGAATTATTATGACCTGTAATAAACATTCTTAACATTTTGGGTTTCAAGTCTCTGAAAAAGATGCAGTCAAATCAGATCACCTAAAGACTTTTTACCACAGAAAAATTAAGTAAATGACAAAAACAAGTTAGGCACAGCTATATACCCTTGTTTTGTCCTTATGCATGGTTAAATTAAGTTGTTATTTTGTTGTTGTTATTTTGCCCAACCTGTATTGCTGGACAGCTATCCAATGAACTGGAGAAAGTGTGTAGCTGTTTACAGCAGCCAAGCACAGCCGTGCGTCATATGGGTGCGCGTGTCCTTGCAGCCCTGAGCCTGCGAGACACACCACGTGTGATGCATTTTGTGGTAGACAATGTCCTGCCGCTGCTGGATGCCTCGGACAAGCTCAGCCTCAGGGAAGGAGGCACGGAGGCAGTGGCTAGTATCCTTTACATGTGTGCCTTCAAACTGTAAACCACTTACTGCAGTCTGGCGGAGAGCAAGGCCTCTCAACACAACACACAAAAACAACAAGCTAATATTGAATATTATTAGAGCAAGGTTTCATCGGATCATATACAATACTATAGGAAAGTCCAGATTCAGTAAACCTGAACACATTGACTGTTATTAGAGCAAGGTTTCACTGGATCATATACAATACTATAGGAAAGTCTAGATTAAATTGGAACACTGACTAACTTATTTAAATCTATTTTAAAAATGGTTTCAAACCCTAATTGACATTTCAGATATGAGGATTTGTTTTTTTGTCAAAAACTTTTGAGTGATTTTATAGCATGGTTGCGAAACTCACAAAAAAAAAAAAATTTTTTTTTTTAATATCCAAAAATTGTGATGTGTGTAAGGAAATCTAGATTTTGTGATGAATCTTAGGTTTTTATTTATTTATTTTGGGATTGTCACAAACATGTTGATTTTTGCCTTCAAAGCGAGGGAAAGAAAATGCAGAAAGAAGCCTTTTATCATTTTCAGCTGTAAATGCTGGTATCTTGTCAGGAGGGCCATGATGCTAATGCCACATCACTTGAAAGAAGTTCTGAAGTGTCTGCCAGCAGATAATGTCATCAGTCACTTGCCCGTGGTTCAGCTGCTTCCTTGCTTTCCTCTCTCTCTAGCTTGTGCAAAATCTTTTGAGCCTTCCAAAGTTTTGGATATGGTCACTTATTTGTAGAATAGTTGCCAGTTACAATGAGAATTTATTTCTGTAATATTTGACTCATCCATTTCTTCATTAAATTTTAACATCTACTCTTTTAGCCTCCTTTTCCTCTCTATCTCCATTGTCAGTTCTGGTGCAGCGTCAGTGGCTCAGTGGCTAGCGAGTTCGCCCTGAGATCTGCAGGACCCTCTGTCGCAGGTTCAAGCCCTGTCTCCAGCATCCTGGCCTGATGGAGGGCCTGAATGCCTGAGATCACCTTCTTGTGGACTGGCTATATACAAATCCAATCATCAATTCTGGTAAACCACAGAAGTTGTTTTGTTTCTCCTTATGACAGCTTTTAAGATGATTTGAACTTTTAATTGTGTATAAAATACATCCACATTTTGAGACAACTGTAATTTGTTTGTACTAAAACTTTGAGAGAAAAGTTATGGATCGTTTCCAAGTCTTGACCATGTTCAGATCTTCTAGAATCTCTTGGCCTGGAGGCGCTGCCCTACCTGGTACTGCTTGTCATCCCGGTCCTTGGCCGCATGTCTGACCAGGCTGCTTCTGTGAGGCTCATGGCTACACACTGCTTTGCCTCACTTGTCCAACTGATGCCATTAGAGGTAAGTTGCTATCGTTGCTTTGCCTCACTTGTCCAACTGATGCCATTAGAAGTAAGTTGCTGTTCATTGCTTTGCCTCACTTGTCCAACTGATGCCATTAGAGGTAAGTTGCTGTTCATTGCTTTGCCTCACTTGTCCAACTGATGTCATTAGAAGTAAGTTGCTGTTCATTGCTTTGCCTCACTTGTCCAACTGATGCATTAGAGGTAAGTTGCTATCATTGCTTTGCCTCACTTGTACAACTGATGCCATTAGAGGTAAGTTGCTGTTCATTGCTTTGCTTCGCTTGTCCAACTGAGGCCATTCGAGGTAAGTTGCTCTACACTACTTTGCCTCACTTGATGCCATTAGAGGTAAGTTGCTCTACACTACTTTGCCTCACTTGATGCCATTAGAGGTAAGTTGCTCTACATTGCTTCACACAATGCCATTGAAATTTGGAAAATGATTTTTGCAAAAGCAACCAGGCATTATATTTGCTCTACATGATTATGTCTATCCTCAGGGAGGCGTGCCAGACCCACTGTCCAGCGAAGAATGGCTGGTAAAGCGCAAGCTGGCTGAGCGCAAGTTTCTTGACCAGCTGTTTGATTTCTCCAAGTTGGACAATTATGAGATCACAGTGCCAGTCAAAGCAGAACTTCGGAAATACCAGCAGGTCAGTAGCTTTTATAATTGTATACATGTTCTGTGGAAAGTTTGAAACATTCACAAATACCAGCAGGTCATGGGCTTTCGCAGTTATACACATGCTCTCGGAAAAGTTTGAAACACACTTTACTCTACAAAATCTAGAAATTTTAATTGAGTTGTTCAATTGTTGCATGTTGCAAATTAGTATTAAAGTCCCTCTCTCGGTGTAAATTTCTGGGCATGTATCAGAATATTTACTGGTATTTTGTCTTTGGATGGTAAGATATTATTTAGGCTAGAAATTATACATGTAAAAGTTGTGTAGAGTTTCTTGCTTCTTTGCTTTTTTTTTTAATTGATTAAGAAATGTTGGGCTTTTGACAAACCCCAAGATAACTTTCTTTCTAGTTAGTGTCTATGTGTAAATGAATTTGTGTGACAAAGTATCTGAAATTGCCTCAAGCGATTGTAATTTGGATAATTCTGGGCTTCATATTTGATGGTCTTTGTGGTTGCTTTAATTTCACTGTTCCTCTGTTAAACTATAGTTAAACTGTTAGGATGTAGAATAGACGTAAGATCTTTGGGATATAAGATTAGAGTCAATGAACTGTATGTAAAAAGAGGAAAATTTGAACACAGCTAACTTGTTTGGGAAGTGACATTATGTTGAAAATCTGTGCTTTAGGTTTAGCTTGGTTTTTGTATATAGCCAGTCCACAGCAAGGAGATTTTGAGGCCAGGGCGCCAGTAGTGGGGCTCGAATCTGTGACAGAAGGGTCTCTTCAGATCTCAGGGCGGACTCGCTTACCACTGTGCCACTCACACCCCGCTTTAGGTGTAGCTGATTCATACTCAGGTTCTATCACAGCCTCAAGTTGGATTGGTGTCAGTTTTAAATTATTGTGCACCTCTTACTGCTTGCACAGCAATGACAAATCTTGACTTTGATGATTTAATTAGATGTTTATTTAGTTTACAGTACAATAAATGCGATTGTGTCTTCATATGTACATCTGGGTCCCCCAGGATGGTGTAAACTGGCTTGGGTTTCTCAACAAGTACAAACTACATGGCATTCTTTGTGACGACATGGGCCTCGGCAAAACCCTGCAGTCTATCTGTATCATGGCTACAGATCATAAGGAAAGAGCTGCCAAGTATCAGGTGAGTCTACAAGCACAGCCACGGAGAGTGAGCAATGATTGCCAGGATTATCTATAGCGTGATAGGGAAGCATATAAAACCCTGCAGTCTATCTGTATCATGGCTACAGATCATAAGGAAAGAGCTGCCAAGTATCAGGTGAGTCTACAAGCACAGCCACTGAGAAAGAGCAATAATTGCAAGAGATTATCTATAGTGTGATGGGGAAGCATATTATTACAGAACGGTCAGTGAGAAAAAAAGAAAAAAGTAGACTTTTATTTGTGTCTTTAACCACAGTACAAGTTTAAGCCTGTCATAATGATTTTTTTTTCAGAGATTGTCACTTCAACACGATTTTTTGGCAGATGAGCCAGAGTGCAAGAATAATATAAAATGTGATTTGCTTTTTTTTTTTTCTCATGGCTGAAACATCCAGCATTTTGTACAATAATTTACCGGCAAAACTTCACAAGACTCTTCTTCAAATGACCTTTTCGCCACATAAAATATTTGTCTAAGTTTTTTTGTTTCCTAACTGCTTTTCATAAAATAGTGTCATTGAAACAATGTCTGAGAGGCTGTTCATGCACAATTATCCATTTTTGTTAAGTCTCTTTTCAAATGTTTAAAAAAATAATTATGATGATAAGGAGCTCAAATAAAATATTTAAAAATTGAAAAAAATACAGCCAAGCATAATATATGCTACATTTGTTTACTACAGCAATTTAAATCTTCATTTGTGAGTTAAATTATGTTCAAGGCACATCAAACTAAGATGGAGTGACAGTTTTCAATTGAATATACTTTTGGATCTCAAAATCCAGGATGTCAATATTATCATGTGACATTTCCTTCTGTTTTTATCACAGCAAATGCATTCATAAAAATTGATATTGCCAAATCACTAACCAAAAAAAAAACATATACACACAATCTGGAAATCCCTCAGTGCAAGCTGCATTGCATTTATATTTCACATATATATCCGTATTTCCTGTATCAGACTGCCTAAAAAAAAATAGACACAAGTGCTTTTTTTTTTTTAATGCATGGGAAATATCTGTTTACTTATATTGAAAATTAAGTTGTGTGTAAAAATATTGATAATGACGTACGTATGCATACGCAATAGGCTTCTTTCCTGTGATGTGGGTTGGATTGAAGTGAACGTTGTAGCTGCTGCTGCTTCAGCTGCCCCTTTTCATGCCTTTTATCGTCTCCTCCCCCATCAGAACTCTAAAGAGCCAGGTTGTGCGCCCTTGCCTTCCATCGTGGTCTGCCCTCCAACTCTAGTCGGTCACTGGGTCTATGAGGTCAACAAATTTGTGACTACATCTTACCTTAACCCTCTTATGTATGCTGGACCACTAGCTGAGCGCACCAGGTGAGGATGCAAAAAAAAAAAGAAAATGAATGCTGAGGTTGTATGTGAGTTTAAAAAATTATTTGTAACATTTTATAGCCGAGATGATCCTTTCATCTTGTGACATGCATTTTGATATTGGATTTTAGCATAAATAACCTTGAAAAATATTTCTATCTGTAGATACATTATTGCCCAAAATGAGCCATCTTGCAGCAGGAATATGTATGGTTTAGAAAGGCTAATGTGATTCCTAGTCTAAGTTCTTCTTAAATTGAAGTAAATTTTCATTGAGTGGCAGTGTGCCTTTTAAAATTCTCTAGTGTTATATCATGTTTCCGTTTTCACCTTTAATTTAAAACATACTTCAACATAATGTCTTTTGAATCTTTGTCATTAAGGAATGGATTTTTTTATTACAAAGCCTTTATTAATTTTGCTCACCAGTTAAATTCTCTAAATACACATGTTATGATTAGATTTAAGCTTTTTCTAGAGATTTTCATTGTGATTTGTGTATGGAATAAATGAATTTCAAAAACATTTTTCATATATATCTATTTTAATGTCAGATAATCTTTTTAAAAAGTGTGTGTCAATGTTTAGGTAAAGCTTAGAATCTGTTGACACTTGTATTGCAGGTTGCAGAAGTATGTGTCAATGTTTACATAAAGCTTAGAATCTGTTGACACTTTTATTGCAGGTTTCAGAAGTATGTGTCAATGTTTAGGCAAAGCTTAGAATCTGTTGACACTTGTATTGCAGGTTGCAGAAGAAAGTGCCCAAGCACAATTTGATAGTGGCTTCCTATGACGTTGTCCGCAATGATATTGAATTCTTCAGGTGAGTGACTCTCTCATCAAACACACATATATATTCTATTGCAAGGATTTATAATAACTTAAAATGTGCTCAACCTTTAGTTCAGCGTAGAGGAATTTAATGGACATGAACAGTTTTCGCTGTTTTTACCCTCCTTCATTTTTTTTTCAGTAACATCAAATGGAATTACTGCATACTAGACGAGGGTCATATAATCAGGAATGGAAAAACTAAGGTAAAAATGTAAATTTATCATAGAATTAAAAAAGAGATACAAATGCAGATCAGTACATTTGATTATGTTTTGTACGTTTTCCATACTGTGCTAGCACAATCAGTGCATGACAGATTGTCAAGGAGCATATGTGTAGAGGTCTCACAAAATGACTTCAGTTGGGGTCTGCATCACTGAGGTCAAATCAAAATATTAAAGTAAAGAAATGAGCATATCTAATACTTTATCTATAGTAGAGTAAATCTACAGTATGTCTGTAGGATATGATTCACTTGGAGATGTGAGCAGTTTTTACACCTCAAATCAATGGTTTTTATTTGAAGTCATTTAGGCAGAACTGCAACTCGATTCATCTTGTGGGGCTGCTGCACATATAAACATTGCATTAATATATTTCCACATACTGTCTCTATGGTATGACTAGACAGTTTCTAGGAAAAGAGAAGGACACTTAAACGGACAAAACATTTGGTTAACCTGGATCTTTTACAAAAGGAATAGCAGGATTAAAAGAAAATAACAATTGTTTACTGAATTTTTATATTTGATGGTCAGTCTCCCCTGGTAAAAGCGAGGAAAATGATTCTTATATTTTATCCATTTCCATTAAAGCTGGCAAAGGCAACCAAACAACTGGTGTGTAATCATCGTCTGATCCTATCTGGCACACCTATTCAAAACAATGTCCTTGACCTGTGGTCTCTGTTTGACTTCCTGATGCCTGGTTTTCTGGGGACGGAGCAGCAATTTCAAGCCAGGTATGGCCGCCCGATTCTGCAGAGCCGGGACGCGAAGAGTAGCAGCCGCGAGCAGGAGGCAGGTGAGTCAGGAACTTGGTGTGTGTGGTTTCTATAAGCTGAAACAGTCTTATGTGCAACCGAAGAAGTTAAAAACTGGGCTGAAAAACAGATATAATGTGGGGTGGGTGAGGTTAGGCATGAAGAATAGTTAAAGAAAGAAATGCAATAATGGGGATTTTTTTTTTTTTTCAGAGAGACAAAGGTTGAGAGAAAATCATCTTTCCTTTTCACAAGATGCAGAAACTGGAGGATGAACTTATCTGTGATAATTAGGAAAATGTATTTGTTGATGAATTGTATTACACTTTGATGCTGATTTAATCAGATCTGCCAAATCCTGTAATTCACTACTGAAATATAGACTGTTACTGAAACAAAATGGAGAATACTGAACTCTTGCCTTGAAAAAATTTACTCAGTTTAGTCTATGTCTGTGTCAAATGATGACATTTTTTGCTCTTTAAGTGGGTGGTGGATGCTAAGGGAATATTAACCTATAATATCTTTTTGGGGCATCAAGGCTATAATGATGCACTCATTGTGCTTGAAATCAAAGCAGCATACCTTTGATTTTTGAACTCCCAGGGCTGTTTAGCTTGATAAAAATCAACCAGGTGTTGTCTTTGTCAGTTAATGTTGCCACTGCTAGTGAAATGCCTTCTTGAACGCTGAAGTAAAGGGTGGTAAACTGCTGAAGCTAAAGTTGTTTATATTGATTAGAGCCCTGCTAACATGCATCTTTCTGCTTATCTCTTTGATGTTACACTGATTTCTTTAGCCCCTAAATTGAAGGAAAGCTTTTTCATTAATAATGTTTTTCAACCCAGGAGCTCTAGCCATGGAGTCCTTGCACCGCCAGGTCTTGCCCTTCATCCTGCGAAGGTTGAAAGAGGACGTGCTCCAGGACTTGCCGCCGAAGATAGTGCAGGATTATTACTGTGACCTCAGCCCTCTACAGGTCAGCCTTTACAGCTCCTTTATTCAGGGGAAGCCACTTAATTTGAATGTTCTTTTCTTTCATGACTGAATTTTTTTTTCCCCCAAATTTTTTTTAAAGTCTTGAAACAATTTCCTTTAAACAGAATCTTGAGTCCATCCTAAAAGAAAGGAAATGAAAATTAAAAGGCTGCCCAAAGAGTTTTGCAGTTTGAGAAATGAAAAAGGACAACGTCTTACATTGCATTTTCTTGATTTACTTTTATCATTGTCAGCTGTGGTATGTATGTATTTTATTTTTCTTTCAGGTTGAGCTGTATGAAGATTTTGCCAAATCTCGGGCCAAACGAACAGTAGATGAAACTGTGACGGCAACTGATGACAGCAGTGACAAAAAAGTTTCTAGTCAAGGCACAACACACATTTTCCAGGTAAACTAAGTTCCAGACAGGTTTATATGTTACAATATTGTACAGCCAATCACCTGGGACATAAGTCTCAATCTGTCTGACAGGTTCATATGTTAAATATCGTACATCCATTGACCTGGGAGATAAGTCTCAATCTGTCTGACAGGTTCAAATATTAAAACATTTTGTGTTTCCATTAGCTTGTTAGATAAGTCTCAATTTTCTTAGTTTTTTTCTCAAAGTGAGGCAAAGATGACAATGTTGAAAGTTTCAATAAAGTTCAGTAGTTTGTTACCCTTTTGAACAAACTTTTGGCCTTTCAGCATAAACAATTTACATAACTAGTGGTCACTGTTGATGTCTTTATCTCTTAGGCCTGTGAAATCATCAACCATTGAATTCTGTTTTGTCCCCAATGATTAAAGAAAATAGTTTTGAGTTTCAGATCGAAAGGAACGTTAATTTTTTACAGCATTGTAGGTATTGTATTTCAGCTTTGTTTTGGCTTGGATTTTTTATTGCAGGAATTGGTTATTTTTGGGGATGAGTAAAAAGCTGTTTGCACAATTCAATCGCATAATAATCATTCATTTGATTTCACATTGCTGTTGTAACCTATTGCAGGCGCTGCAATACCTGCGTAAAGTCTGCAACCACCCTGCCCTGGTACTGGGCCCGTCGCACCCTCGCTATGATGAGATGCTGTCTCGCCTTGGCCAGGAAGGCACTAGTCTACACGACATCACTCATGCTCCAAAACTCACAGCCCTCAAGTGAGTAAGCCTTCTAGCTTTATGATTCTCTTTCTTCAGCAACTCTAAACATTATGGTATGTGATTGACCTTTTTAATCAGTTTGGGTTTGTGCTAGAAATTTAAATCACATCATTATATCTTTAAGAGAAAAAAAAAATGTGTCTTTCCTTTTTCAAAATATTCAAGTGATGTTGTTTCATTTTTATAGGCAGCTGCTCAACGATTGTGGCATTGGACAGTCCACGACAGGCAGTGCCCAGCCCTCGTCCAGTGGTAAAGATCAGAATAGTCAGCAAGGTCAAGGATTGGACACAGTTCCTGTAGTCAACCAACATCGTGTACTTCTCTTCTGTCAGCTCAAGGGCATGCTGGACATTGTGGAGAAAGATTTGCTCAAGTTTGTTGCTTGATGTGTTGTCTCTGTGTAGGAATTTGGGTGCTTGCTGGACAATGTGGAGAAAAATTCGCTAAGTTTTTATATCTGATGTGTTATGTTAGAATATATAACAGGGGTTACAACGTCACAGGGTACAACAAACGACTGCATAAAAAGGCCACACCAAATAGAAGGCAGAACACCGGGAATAGGCGACAGAAAACTTATATTATAATAATAATGTAAAAATATATAGAAGTAGGTAGACACATAAAGAAGTAGACAGATAGATAGGAGAGCCAAATATAAAATACACGCACGCAGGCGCGACAATAACTATTCAGAGTGCGTTACGTAATCTTATACAATGTAATAGGTTCAAATCCACTCACGAGGAAAACTCTCCTCAAATTACTTATTAAATGGGATTGTTCAATCAATAAATATAGTTAACAGGCAGGATCTTTAGATAAAGTTTTAAGATTTAATTTATCAATTTAGCTCATAGTTATAATCCACAAATATAATTAATAGAACCAATCTACAGATACAATAAATAGTTATAAATCTACAGACTTAACTAATAGTTATAAAACCCCCACACCGCTCAACCACACAAGCACACGCTTCCAAACACGATCCAGCGAAGATTCCCGTCCGCGAAGCTTGTAGCAGAATAGGATATACAGTTCCAAACACCAACAGTCAAATGTCCAAATAATGAGACGTCCCAACAATCTGGGTCCCGCTCAACAGTTCATGGCTTACACAAAAATACTAGTCCTAACCCGTGTCCTTAGAACTCTCCACACAATAGTAACAGTCCTACCCGTGTCCTTCAAGCTCTCCACACAATAATAATAGTCCT
The DNA here is from genome assembly GCA_019648995.1 of Plakobranchus ocellatus. Classification (NCBI taxonomy): domain Eukaryota; kingdom Metazoa; phylum Mollusca; class Gastropoda; family Plakobranchidae; genus Plakobranchus; species Plakobranchus ocellatus. Next base: position 1,379,218 of record BLXT01004960.1, read on the forward strand.
ACCCGTGTCCTTCAAGCTCTCCACTTACTTTCTCTGACTCCGACACACTGTCATTCACCAGACAGGTGACACGCCCTTACGCGAGGGCAATAAATTCTAGAAGAACGAGATAGAGTAGATCATAGACCTGTCTGTATAGGTCTGCATGGGCACACAGCCTCAAACATTAAATAAAAGATTCAACCTGTTACCAGTTTCGTAGAAATGTAGATTCGCAGACGAACAGTCTGGCTAGGCACACAGCCTCAGGAATTAAAACAGTGGTAGGATCACTCTGGTGGTAGAAGGTTAAAATATTAGTTCCAGTCTGGGAGTCTGCTACAGTACACCAAGACCATCCGTGTCTGTACAGTTTGAGAGCTAAAATCGGAGTGTCTGACCCAGGTAAAATCCTCCGCTCTGCCGCTCCGTCCGAACTGTTCTCACTTGGCGTGAACTCGAAATCACATCACACACACACACACCAAACATTCAACCCTACACAGCTAACATGAAAACATGTCTACACTATCCCTAACATGTTATCTCTCTCTTTCTGTCTATTTATCATTGCTCTCTCTTTCTATTCCACACCCCCTCTCTGTCTGTCTGTTTGTCTGTCTCGATCTCTCTATTTCTCTTTGTGTGCCTGTAATATTTTTCTATGTTTGAAACCATACATAATCTTATGTACAGAGAGATACGGCCAGTTTTGCTGTCTGTTGTGATAATATTTTTTAATATTGAATAATATTATTCACTAATGCATTCTTGCGAGGCTTCTATGACGTCGTGAAGAGAAGAAAGCTTGTTTTTAAATAACAAATGAGAGCAATTGGCAACTCCACAAGGACATTCACACAGCACAGCATAGTGAGAGCCAACAACGGCCATATCAGACAGTTAAATACAAATTACTCAGAAATAAAGCAAATGTAATTATGACTCAATGCAATGCTTTCGGATCAATGTACTTAATTGTGTCACATTGAAATCATTTATTCCCTTTATCTGTTCCTGCTTCAGTGCAAATCTTTTTGTGCGTGTATTTTGCCTGGAATATTTCTCTCTTGCCTAAATTACATTTATTATCAATTTTGTTTGCAGAGCTCGTATGCCCAGCGTCACCTACCTTAGACTGGATGGAACGGTTGCCCCTGGGTCTCGACACGACATTGTGCATCGGTCAGTCAATTTTTGCATGATCATCAATATTTTGATAATGATGAGTATCAGTGTTATGCTCAGGCTTGACTTATTATTGGTAGATTTATATCTTTAACTGCCTTGAAAGATTAAGTTGTAAATTAAAAAAATTTAGAGGTCAAAAGCTCACAGAATAATTGGACGAGAGTTACATAGAATACAGTGGACCACACCTAAACCAAAAACAGCTGAACCGAAAAAACAGCTAAACCAAAAAGAAATTGAAGAGCTTTTCGTTTTTCCTCTTATTCTTTCTTATTAAACATACGGTAAACCGAAAGCCTCGGCTGCCTTACTATCGCTAAAGCGAAATAAAAACTACTGGAAAGCCAGTCATTGTCCAACCGACACATTAAAAAAAAATCTTTTTTTAAATCCATTTTGTCTTCCCTTTCTTTCTCGCATTACTTCATGCATGCCCAATACTGTGTTACCAGTACCTCACACTACAGACGGCCAGGCGCGATGTCTGGCTAGGTCTAGATCCACTGCACACACCCGCCCATCCCTCCTCTTCCATCACTCAGTTACGCAGAGGGGCCGTGCCAGACACTCCCTACATTTCTAGGTCCCGTCAGCGCTAAGCTAAGCAAACACTGTTGCATCACAGCCAGTAATAAAACCATCTCTCTCATTGAGAACTTCAGTACCCGAAAACATAGGTCATGATTAAATAGTAAAAGTAGAGACTTCAGGACTGGAAAACATAGGTGATGATTAAATTGTAAAAG
>BLXT01004960.1:1439628-1451612 GCA_019648995.1 Plakobranchus ocellatus
CCCCCCCCCCCCCCCCCCCCCCAAACAAAAAAACTGCAGGATAGATCTCGATGCTTTATTTGATCCAGGGACACTTTGCAAGCCTGGTATAAAATCAAAGAAACTACACCAGTCTATTTCGAGGACAATTTTTATAAAATCGAGGATCAACCTTCCATCGATACCGCTTTTTTGTATTTATGTGAATGGAAAGAAAATCGCACGAAATAAAACCAAAGCACACGCGCTTAGTTAAACAGCTAAAGTGTAAAATATTCTCCATTGGCAGGATGAATTACGCCTAAAGCATAATGTTGGCATGTCTGCATGTAGCACCGAGACATATCAATAACACAGAAGCTGCTTGGTCTCTTTACACAGAATGTTGAATAAACGTCATGGACCGCAATTTAGATATTTAGATTATATCAATAGTAATTTAAAAACGTTTAATGCTGTTTAAATAAGTAAAGAGTATACGTTCATTGATATCGAATGGGTCCAAAGGATAAAACGAGGTATTTTTTTTCCTTTCCATCATCCGTCGGGACAACTGAACGGGATTTTAGCGGGGCAGCCCGGAAAACGGAATTTATAGGCGTTCACCGGAATTTTTCCCGGCGAAAACGGAAAGTTGGCAGTTCTGATGAAATTTCTTTTGTCTTTACAAACCTCAATAAGTTTGTTTTGATAAACATATCTAAGTATAATTCAAAGTTACATCAAATATGCAAAGGCCCAACCCTACCCATCATCCACAGAAACAACATCAGCCTTGCTGCGAGGCCAGTATGGGAAACACTTCAGCTTTCCTCCCTCTTGGATCTGCGTGAGCATGACCACCACATGGATCTGCTCCTGCCATAGGAGCGCCCACAGGTCAGACACCGTCCCCTCCACAGGACCCTGGCAGGCAATGTACTTCAGGCATTTGTTGGCTTCTGCAGCAGTGGTGAGCTCATTGCTCCCTGTTGTTTCATCTTTCCCTTCTTCCTCTTCAAACCCGTCTCCATTGACGCTGCCTTTGTCTGCGTAGTCTATGAGTGGCATTTCAATAAAGCTTGCATTGATGTACTCCTTGTCCTCCCCCCGGCCTGAGAGCCGAATCCTATTGGAATCATCTGCAGGGTAGACAGTAAACATTTTCAAAATTTTGTTTTAAAAGGCTGTGAGCTTTAGTACTTTAGCTGGAATTTTGGATACATGCCAGTGTAGCAGCTGCTGCATAATCAGTTACTACTGAACTTTGCTCACAAGCCTACCACAATCTGAACATTAATCATCTTGCCGTGTCAGTTTTCATGCCTTACACAAAACTGGAACCTGTTTTGGGCTAACTAGCCTTGCACACTAAAGAGCACGAATTTTATCTTATATATAGAAAATCACACATCAAATTGCACTAAAATCCATTTTAATCATGATTTCCCACCATCACCACCATGGGGGAGAAAGTGAAGACACATTCAATGCTCCTGCCCTCCCATCAATTGATGGAGGTTACGCTTCAGCGAGTCTGTCTGAGAAAATTGAACTATGGGCAAAGACAAAAGAAAGATTTATTGAAACATCTCTCACTTAGCCTAGATCAACTCTAGATGTACTCCATTTATAAATTTACACCTTACTGACACAGTTATAACAAAATCTGACAGATGGCAAATTTTGCAATAAAAAATAAAATAAAATATAAAAAAGATAATGATAAAAAATAATGAAGACAGAACTGAGAACAACATTAAAAATAATTATAGTAGTCTCAGTAGAGTAACACAAGGAAGGAAACTCAAGCTTACAGGGCAGCACATTCCTGTATCTGTTCTTCTGTTTGTTCTCGGGTAACTGACCAACACTGCAAGACCCGGCTTCTTTCAACTGACGTATACTCTGCAAAGATATAAATATTTTTCAAATTTCATTGGTTTCCATGTATTTAGCTTTACGTCTGAGAAAAAAAAATTGTTCCTTACTCACTTGACCTTGAAATCTTGAAAATTTTCGGAAAGTCGAAAAAAAAAAAAAAAAAAAAACTTTGAAAAAAACTTTAAAGTGACAAATTCTTTTAAATCAGCCATTTCAGTTGGATCATGAATCATGAACTCAAAAAATGGAGCCAAAGACAAAACAAATCACACTGAAGGTAATTTAATGCTTTAAAAAATAGGTCAATAACCTGAGCATAGATTTCAAAATAATGCTTTTGTACTTCAAATCTCCAAATTTAAAAAAGAGATTTATTTTCAATGACTCCGACCCCACGAAGAAAAAGTATTAAATATACAACTCACAGACAATTATTTCCTTGCTAAAAACCTATCTAAAAATATGAACGCTCTCCATCAAATGCCACATCAAAAGAAACAATATCATAGCATTTGGTCCATTAATATGTAAAAAGAAAGTGGGTCCCACACTTAGTCCAAGCATCAGGAGAACCAGGAGTAGGGTCCTGATTCTTCTTGGCATATGGCACTATGAGGAAGTTTGCCATTGCTTTCCTCGCTGTCTTTACTTTTGCCAGGTCTTAAGAGACCTAGCTACCCATTTTTAGTGCTGAGTGAAAAATTGACTTGGTTTGGCTTGGGATTCGAACCTCGGACCTCTGACTTTATAATCAATTGCCCTACCGCTTCCCCATTTATATGAAGAAGGTTAAAAACTCACTTTTTATTGCCAACTTGCTTGTTTCTTAAAAAATGCTCCAGAATAGTGCCCTGACGCAGGGGCTGAAAGCCTGAGATCAAATTGTTTTAGACTAGTTCTTCTCAGAAACCAATCAAAAACTGCTTCAGAATATGAATGTATTCAAGACAATATATTGGATTAATTCAAGAAGAAATCAAAACTAAACTCCCCCCTCAGAAAAAAAAAACCCACACAATAAAATGGGACCTAGTATTGAAACTTGACATCAACAAACAAAAAACACCAAACATCAGCGATTCAATGTAGTGTACCTTGAAGGTTTCATTTGGTTCCCCGCTCTCCACCAGGTCGGCCAGACTCTGCAGGATAGTGCGCTTGTCCTCCTTGCCTTTGTCCACAGCCATGCGCATCAGCGGCAGCTCATTGACCCACTCTTCACTCAGGACTACAGGCACTTCCGTCACGGCTTTCCTGAACGAGTCATACTGCTCCGACATTCTTGTGTCTGCAAAAGTAAGTGATGAGAATAAAGGTATGAGCCAAACGTTTCCACATTGTACATTTTCTAAAACAGGTTAAGATTTAAGGGTTTTTGTATACAGCTAGTCCACAACAAGGTGATCTCAGGCTTTCAGGCCCTCCGTCAGGCCAGGGCGCCAGTGACGGGGCTCAAACCCACGACAGAAGAGTTTTTGCAGATGTCAAGGAGGACTCACTAGTCACTAAGCCACCTACGCCCCCTTTCTAAAACAAAATGTCATTAAACACATGCCAGATACTGTAAATGCTACTCATTTTTCTAGATGAATTTTTTTTTATGTACTTAAATTCACAATTCTTTAACATGTTGATATAATTTTCATATACTGAATCAAACAACACGGAAAAACTTTACTTTCAATAACCAGTCTATATAGCTCATAAACATTTATCCCCCCCACATCTAACTCATAAGTTCTGAGCCTACACTTTCCTCATCAACAACCAAATTTATTTTTTTATGTAAGCTACGATTTTCTAGGCAGAAGATATTTGGTAGTATTACAGGATTAAAAATTTTCAGATTGACACCAACACTTTTCTAACTTTAAAATTTTAGTAAAATCAAATGAAACCACATAGAAAAACCGTAATCCTTCTTTGAAAAATACACACACAAACAAAAAAGTTGAGAGAGCTCAAACAGTGGTGGGTTTTAAAACTTGTACCTGGCCTTTCCTGCAATAAACTGCTGGCTTCCTCTGCAATGGCGGTGATATCGTCATCTTCATCACTGTTGCCAGCAGCTTGTGAGTGTTCTGAAAATAGAATAATTTTTTGTTTCCTTCAATAACAAGTAGGCCTATGGTCTGAGAGGAAGCTTTCACATTAAGCCTTTGCACTGGCTTCTTGTGAACTTAAATGAGTATTTTGGCTACATAAATGGCATAACTTTTTTTCTCTCCTGCATATCTCAGAGTAAACCTCCGGTGGCATTTTAACATTGAGACAAACAATGTGTACATCTGTCATATTGTGGTGAGGTAGAGGAAATTTTACTTCCTATATAACTTGAATGATAGAAAGCAAAAGGGAAACTGGGTCTCAGGGTTATAGCTAATATCTGGATCTACAACATAGGCACTACCAAAGCCCTGGTCTCACTTAGCCTTTGTAAGCCTGAGATCACCTTGCTGGCTATATGCAAAAACATCCCAACAACATGGGCACTCTCTTCATCTAGATGTAAATTCACAACATCTAGAGACTACATAGTACATGATCTGCCCCTTCTCCTCCTTGATTCAACCTCATACTCAACATTGCTTTTCTTCGCCTTCATCTGCTGGACTTTCTGCAGTTCCTTCACCAATAGTCTAGCGAGTGATAAGAATAAATTCAAAAGCCTTATTAACCCTAGAAGAATTACTTTTGTTTAGCAAATTCACATTTGGTGAAAGAAGCTTACCTTGAGCTTCCTCATGATGACTTTCATCTCCTGAGCCATCATCGTCAGTGCTAGTATTGGACCTGAGAGGATGACAATCAAACATGAGAGATTCTTCATCAAGTAAAAAGTAACAGCAAACTCATACAGTTTTTTTGACATGATATTAAAAATGGAAGAGACCAGCAAAGTTTACAGGACGGCCATACTAATATGATTATTATTATCTCTGATGCACAATCCAATGCTAAAAATCGAAAACTTTAGAGGGAAATGGTCTCCAATGCTATGAAGCAGAGTGCATGATTGATTGATTCACTTTGAATACATAGTTTCTTCTTTAAAGCTAAAATTAGGAGAAAAAGATCCCTGCAATATGAAACCCTGAATAACAATGTGTCTTGAAACCCGATCGAATGGGACCATGCTGGTTTGAACCAAGTTTCTATTTTTTAGATGCTTTGAATGCTCACAGCTTGGCACAGAATTAACTTTGGATTTTGACAATTACAAAGCAAACGAATGCATGCTTCAACAATGCCAAAATATTATGTTAAACGAAATAAATAAACAAATGTAAGGGGACAAAATTGCTGCTTATGAATGCTTTAGCCAATTCTAGTGCCAACCTTGCTATTGTGAGAACCACTGTCTGTCCAGCCTCCCGCAGATATGACACAGCTTGCCGCACTGTGAGCCCAACAAACGAGGTCTCGTTCACCTGGGGAAAAATACAGATTTCAGACATACAACCACATGAATCCTACAATGTTTGCATCAAAACATGTGATTTGCATCACCATAAACTGCGACATTTTGCTTCTGAAGCAAATGTAACATATCTACGTACAGTTGCTGTGATTATCAATATTTCACAACCTCATTCTCTCACAAGCTTTGGAGGAGTCTTGCAGTGTTTGAAACAAACTAAAATCTATTGCCAGTGTTCCCCTGTGAGAAGCATAAAACCAATTTTTTCCCCCTCCCCCACCAGATTTTCGTGCTGAACTTTTTATTTTGTGCAGACACCAAACACAGTACAAAATAATGTCACAAATAGGACAATTCTACTCCTGTCAAACCACCAGCAATTGGCTTTACTCTACAGACTTCAACTTCCCATGCATGACTGGCCCAAACCATTTGTTTTTTTTTAACTTTTGAAGTCAGTGCTTGTATATTTTCCTCATTGTTACCAAAGAAAGAGAATCTCCCTTCACCTGTATAATTCAGCTTGCTTCATTTATAAGTGGAGGGAAAATGTCACTTTGAATGGGCTAGCACTCTCGAACAAGCTCTATAGAAATCCATGTTTGTGTACCTGAAGGATAGCATCGCCTCTCCTCAGTCGGCCATCTCTGCTTGCCAAGCCGCCTGCCTTGAGGCTCTTGATGCAGACTAGAGACTGACCTTCCTGCTCCCTTTGGGCCAGGGTAATGCCTAGCACAGCCTGGGAGTCGGCAGGCCTCAACAGCTCCACTTGGATAACTTCTTCCTGGAGAGAAATAAACAACACAGACCTGAGTTATCAAAGGGTGAGGGCGATGACACATTGAATACAAATCAATTGGTTTAAGATATTATTCACAGCAATATTACAGTCATTTCACAGAAAAAAACTTGGCAGTTGTTTATCATCACAATAAACTTAGTTGTTTCTTCAATCACAATTGTTTGTGTCATGCAGCTCACATCTAAGCTCTTCTTCAAGCATTATATTATTGTCTATGTCATAATAGCCCATCCATTCCTAAGTGATCTCCAATCTTTGCGTGACCTCCCCCTCCTTCCTGGTCTGCATGACTACTGCTGGTGGGCTTGAACCAGCAACAGTAAGTTCCATGCACATCTCAGGGTGTGTTTGCTATCTAATGACCTCTCAAAACACAGTCACTTCTTACCTGTTCAGGGGATGCAATGCCGTCTATTCCATCCACAACTGAACTCTCAGGTGCAGCAGATTGATCCTCGCGTCTGCTGGCCTCTGGCTTTGCTAGAAGACTCCCCTTGTAGTCGTAAGGATAAATGATGGCTTGCGGTGTGTCCGGTGGTTTGGCCGAGTGCTGCACTGGCTGGGAGGCTTTCCCAACCAGCTTCTGTATCTCCTCTGAGCTCTCTGATTCATCATAGTCTGGCTCAGGGCTGGCTGTGGCCATCTGTGCTTGAGCCTGAGCAACAATAAAATACAACATTGAGCATTTGCTTGTTGAAATAGCCCAAAATGCAATCTATTGATACTTCATTCATACTCTTTATTTTATTCTTGAACCAGAAACAATCCCCAGGTTTCATTGCCAGTATTTTCTCAAAGTGACTGGCAAGACGATTATGTAAATGCTGAAACAGAAAAAAAAAGAAAAAAAACTCCTACCAATAAAAACTCACTAACATTTGTTATTAATTATTGCGGATGCATTTTTTTGGGGAAAAAACTGAGCTTTTTTTTAACATGAAACAAAAATTTTTGTTTCAGAAAATTCAATTTGATAACTTTTACATCATTAATGACAAAAAGCTCCAATTTTCATTGTGAAAGTTTCACCTCATGTTTTTTTTTTTTTTTACTAAAAACTTAAATTGCTATTAAATTATACATTTAAAACAGGTTAGTAAAGGAACCCACTTAAGTTGAATCAAAAACTCTATCAGTTTTTTTTTACAAGCTCTTACACACTAACACATCTTTACTACAACATCCTTTTAAAAATACAAAAAATGGTTAAGCCATGTCTGCTCGTAAATCAAGGCAAACAAAAGACAGAGTAATAAAGCATAAGATTTCTTCTCCAGATAGTGACTTAATGTGGTTTTTCTTTGAAAAAAAAAACCCCACCTAAATCTGTTCTGTCTTGTTTAGTGAAATTTACAACATATATCATTTTAAAGAAGCATCCTCTTTCAAAAAATGATTCCTTTAATGACCAGGTTTTTGGTTTTGGTTGATTTTTTTTTTTTGGGGGGTGGGGGTGGGGGAGAAAGAATTATTTTTGGTTGACAAGACACTCAACAACATCAAGCCGATGTAAAAAAATAAAAGTTCCATTGGAGCCACCTGCTTTTTAATTACAAATAAGAGCCTTAACTAAAAATACTTCACCGAAGAGCAAAGCAAATAAACTCACACAAAGGCTTTGAGCAGCCATTTAAAAAAAAAAAAGGGCAAAAGGGCACTGCATCTACACACAATAAAACCATAAAAGGGGGAAAGCATAGAAAACACAAGGCAGATTCAGAGAAAAAAATAGAAAAAATAAAAACAACCCATTGGAAAAGGCTAGAGAATCCCAGAAAAGGTTAAAAAGTCAAAATATGAGATTGAAGAAATAGGATTGTCTTTGAGAACTAGCTCTCAGATTTTTTGCTCTGGCATTAATTCAACTTTCTAGGACATTAAAATTGTTCTTTTTAATCTTTGTTTTGTTTACTTAACAAAACACATATTCTTCAAGTATCTGTAAAGACAAGGTGGTGTTCGTGAGCAACAAACATATTTCACCAGGCTATCTTGAACCTTTGAACAGGTTACAACTAAAATATCTCTAGGTTGTGTTCGACGTCTGCAGCAGATTGTAATCACATTTGTTAAATCAGCTTGAGGAAAACTTTTAATATAGCTGCAACACCAGCTTCTCACAGTGAAAAATAAAATACACATGAGAGCAATTGCCAAAAGGTGGACCCCAAAATTGTGTCATGCTTTTTACTGCATTTTGAACGAAAGAATTTACAATGACAAAAGGGAAAAGTCCAACTGAGTATCAGTGAGGTAATATTTATACAGAGTTAGATAGCAGGAATAGATCCATGTAAAAAAAAATTGGTCGGTGTCTCTTCCCTTGGTTGTGAGTGAGCTTAATTTGTTGACGGGTGACCACTTTTTTGACAATTTTGTCATCATAGGTATGTTCAAAACTTATTTGGTTAATTTAGACAGCAAAGAATGTATCCAAAACTGAATTTTTAAAACATAAAGCAGTACTTTGAATGCCATTACACTCACAAAATCAAAATTTATATATTGATGAGTTAATTTTTTTCAGATAGGGCTTGCAGAAAATCTTTCACACATAACTTTGATGACAGCCCATGTTTTGGCAAACCCTCATGTCACTTACGAATAAAGTATCCACAAAAAGAAACACATACATTGATAATATACTTGCATCACAACAAAGGGGGGAAAAATGATTTGGGTTTGGAAGACTTTTTTCAGGAAACTGAAAGAGCAAGCCACAGTTACATTTAACCAACAGTTTATAAACAAAGCTATTCAGAAAGGTTTTTCTACAGCTCTAATGAAGGCATACACACCTGCGACTCCTCCTCTGGCTACATTTGAAACATGTTAGAGGAAAAAAAAGATTTAGAAAAACAAGAAGAAAAAAAAGAATTATGATGAACATTGCGTAACATTCAATAACTACAGTTTGTTGTTGCTATTACTATCCTGTTTCCTTGTGCTGTACACTTAGAGAGTTATCCAAGGAGGTTGTTGATTCTGCTTTATTAAGATTGTATACCTACCTGTGCCGCTTGAACTCTTTGTTGTGTCTCCATGGTAGAGGGGAACCTCAGCAGCTTGAGGCGAGCGACGTCAGGCAGTTTCCTGAGGAGAGTGACGGTTTCCACATGACCCAGGCTTGTTGTGTCTTGTCCGTTCACCTGGAATGAAAACAAACAACAACAAAAGAAATAAGTGTCTCATGTCACTACAAAGTGAGATTTAGGGCAGCAAAAACACCAGCCGTGAAAAATAACGTTTGATGCATATTGCTGAGCTTTTCTTATAGATAGATCAAATTGATGTCAAACATTGCCTAAGCCACTGAAATAGTTTTGCAAGTTTTAACAAGGTGTGCAGCTTCAACCGATATCTCTACACTAATCGCTTCCATTCAGTAGTTTTCCTGTTACACAAAAGCATTTTTTTTTTAACTTTGAAAGACCTTCATTCATATTTTGTATTTTATTAAACTACATATTTTGATACATGAGAAAATAAATTCAAGAATATTTATCTCAATACAAAGGACACAGACTTTTTAGCAGGCTGAAAGTTACTTGAAAATTCACAAGTGTCATCAGTTTTTTAATGTGCCAAAATAATGTCTTGTCTTCAGATAATTAATACAAACTTGCCCTCAATTTCTGAAATAAATTGAATAACTCTGTATTACAAATCCAACATTAACTTATCACCTCCTTGACTGTATATATACAACAGTTACCTGTAGTATCTTGTCACCAGGTCTGAGTCTTCCATCTGACAGAGCTGGCTCAGACACCAGTTGTTTGATGTAGCAGCCTCCAGTGGTGACACCACCTGCCACAGTGAAGCCAAACCCATCTCTCAGCCTTTTCAGAGATACGTCAAGCAGCTAAATCAGAACAAACCAAAGACAGAGCAATTCAGATTTTCTCGTCGCAGAGAAGACGTTTGAAATCAGCCCTATTGAGTCCTATAGATATGTCAAGCAGTTAAAGCAGAACAAATCAAGACAGGGCAATTCAGATTTTCTCGTCGCAGAGAAGACGTTTGAAATCAGCCCTATTGAGTCCTATGGACACATCAAGCAGCTACATCAAAACAAATCAAAGATTCTCATCACAGAAAAGACTTTTGAAATCAAACTTATTGAGTTCTATGAAGCACATTAGATTTCAAGAGAAAGTTAACAAATGTGAATTTGTTCCCATTTTTTGGGGAATGGTTTATAAATTAACTTCTATCATGTTTATCTTGGCATGGAATCAATGTACTATTGTGTAGTTTTCATCCTTACAATGCTCACAAGGAAGAGGGGAGGAAAGTGAGAGGGAAAGAAAGGGAGATGGAAAGTGAGGAGAGAGAGAGAGAGATAGTAAGAGAGACAGACAGAAAAAGAGAGAGGAGAGAGGGCGAGAAAGTGAAAGAAAGAAAAAGAAAGAGAGATAGCTTTGCTTACTACTGGTTCAAATGGATCTAGGATCTCCTCATCTGTAGACTTTTTGGTTTTCCTCTTTCCCTTAGGTTTGGTGGCAGGCTCATCTTTTGCTGGTTTGTTGCCATACATCATTACAACTACATCGTCGTCGTCGTCATCATCATCATCACCATCCTTTTGATCTTCCACTCTTTCTTCCTCACCATCAGAAGTTTCTCCTTCCTTAACTTTGGTGCTTAATGACTGCACAATCTTGCGTGGAGAGAGGACAATGGACTCGGTGGAGGATGAACCGCTGGATCTGGTCAAAGAATTGGGGGAAGCGTTTTCACGCTCTAAGTGCTTATCCAACTCATCTTTCAATGCGTGCAACTGTTCATTAAATTCAGAGCTGCCATCAAGCTTAAGAGTGTCTGAGGTAGTGCTCAAAGTCTCTGGTTTGTTCTGAATAATTTCCTCCGCAGATTTCTTCAAATCATATCCCTCCTCATACTTCACATCTGGATCGCTGCGTTTTCTAGACGGCAGTGTTGCTATAGGAACATGTCCAGCCAACGGCTCCTTTTTCCCATAGAAAGCTTCTGCATCAGATTTCGAGCTGTCCAGTACGTCAGAATCGACATCGCTCTGTGTATTTGACTCTGAGTTGTCATCAAAATCAAAGAGCAGTGGGGGCGGAGGAGACACGATTTTCAGATCATCGATCGGAGGTGTGCTCTCGGCCGGAGCTTTTGGGATCAACTCAGACAGTGACACATCCGCCTTCTCCTCAGTCTGATTATGTCCCCTGTCAGCGACGGCGGCTTCTTGATGAGGGGGCTGCAAAAATGTACATTAAATTTCATCAAAAGGGCTTATTAAAACTCAACTTCTAATTGAGGATTTCATCATGATCGAAGGCATAGTAGAGTGAAGTATTTTATTACATTATATTAAGCACTAAATCAACCACTATAAAATCAAGAAATGTTCCATTTCGTCAGTGTGCTAACCTTATGGCCTAAGTCAGACTTAGGCCAAAATGCAACTAGACCATTATGGGATTCTTCAGACAAAAGGCTATCCATCAATACTAAAATTGTTCAAATGCGCCGATTAATTAATTATTTTCTACTTTGGCCTAAGTCGGCCTATTGACTTAGGCCAAAATGAATGCCACTGCCTTTTGGCCTAAGTCACGCACGCTTGGCTCATGCCCACTTGCACAGTGCGCCTTTTAGCCTAAGACAACTTTTAAAACATTTGAACTCACCCACTAAGTGAGGGTATTCTTATTTTTTGGAAGGCACACGTTTCCAACGGGCTGTTTGCCTCAACTTTGGACTTAAAAGAAGACATATTGATTGCAGGAGAAGACGAAGAAAGTACATTCTAAAGTGATAGGGGCAGGTGGTGGTCCCTGCAAACCTGTATCCCACAAAGAAAAGACATTTCTTCTGAAATGGTTGAGATAGTTACTATCAATCACCTCCCATTTTTATAGGAGGCAAGCGTCTTACCAGGACAAG
>BLXT01004960.1:1483462-1494035 GCA_019648995.1 Plakobranchus ocellatus
AAACTAGTCCTAAAATTTTTTAGAGTTATCTCCCCCACCTTAGTAATCTGAGTTCAGCTTCTCGTACAGGCCTAGTAAACTATGTCTTAATTTAAGCAGCATTAAATTTACTCATTCTCCCATTCACTGTGTATTACATACCTCAAGAATCTGCATTAAACTGAGGCGAACAGCTGCATTTTTCTCACTCATGGCTTGTAAAAGTGAATCCAAGTCAAAGCTAATGCCCAGGATCTATAATTAAAAAACGGAAATAAATAAATAACATGATGGATCAGCTTTAAAACACACTAAATGAAATGAGACCCGATCAAGACATCTTCTCAATAATTTAATAGATACATCTATTTATCATGTGTGTGTGTGTATATATATATATATATATATATATATATATATATATCTACACACATGATAAATAGATGTATCTATTACATTATTGACTAGATCACGGCGTCGCATCAGCGATTCTTTAGCTTTAGACACCCTAGGCCGCGTGGGGCCGAGGTGAACCCTAAGTAGGTCACCGGGTCGGGGTCATGCCCCTAGGTCAGGCCGAGGCCAAGAAGAATTGCTTCAGTGTAATTGATAGCACAAATTTAATTTTGTCTGGGACAGTTATGTTTAAAAATTAATATTTGAAAACAACAACAGATGAACGTCAATATACAAAACCAGTCATGTGAGAAAAAAAATAACTGATAGCTGTTCAATCAAATTAGTTACGTACATTTTAATATGACGCTTTTCGGACATGAAAATTTAATTACTTAATATAATTGTAATGACCACAGATAAAAAACTGCCGTGACGATTTGAAAAAGAAAAGGTGCAGATGAAAGTTGAAAGTAATGTGCGTAAACTCACGTAAAAATTACACCCCGCGCAGCAGAAATTCGCTAGTAATCCAAGATCAAATCCGTCAACCGACATTTATTATTATGAGATTTGATAGCAAAGCACAATGAAGAATATAACTTATGAATAAATAGCATTTTTTTTTTTTCTTTAAATAGGGATAAGCTGAAGTAGAGATGAATCACACTTAGAATTATCACAGCGTAGGAAGAAAATCATGAGAAATAAATATTATATTGAAAATAAATCACATTCCTTCTACATCTTTTCACTCTTTGTACATAACTGAGACAATATGTTCAACAAATGATTCGGTAGAATATGGCAAAGTTTTTGTTCTCTATTTACAATCCCACCTGCTCTAATTTTTCTAAATACGTTATTGTTAGATGCGCGTTTCTGTCCCTCGCTCCCCAAGCAAGCTCAGTCCAAACGTGTAGTCTGAAATGTGCATAATGCAATGACTTTCTAATATTTGTTGTTTAGGTATTGTTTTGCCAGGATACAGTCTTTTGTATGTGGCCATGTAATTATTGATGAGTGTCTGGATTGCAGGGACTGACTGTTCTTGCTAAACTGTGTGCATGTCACAGGTTTCGAATAATGTTTCTTTTGACGTTTGGTTGACAATAATCGTCCGCAAGTGCAGCATACTTCGTTAGTAAATTTAAGGTGCAAAGTGTTTGTATGCTCCATAATTTTTACTGTAACAAAAATTTGAAAACCTGTGTCCGGGGAAAAAAATTAATATAAAATTGAGAACGGTTGCGCGGGATATAAAATTTATATGACTGAAAAAAGGAAAATTTTTAAAAGAGTATAAAGGAAAGAAAAATTGTATGCCCACAGCCAGAATTTTGTAATCCTTAATTAATTATCACTATTCATGGCCCATAATGAGACGCACAGTGGATTTACACAGATATCTAAATAAGCTTATTACAAGTACACTGTAAATATTAATCCCATCGAATTTTTGTTCAATGACAAGAAGAGATGTTGAAGAATCCAATGGTGTAAGAAAACTAGGGATAGGATTGGAAAGAATACGGTTTAAAAGGTACAAATAAGTCAGTTTTTGCCGATTTTTACTTGATTGCCGCATCAGTTACTGCATGCACCTGTTCACCCCGTTTGTCTAGGCAGCGAGCTAGGCTTGACAGTGATTTATGAGCCTGACACGCCCACCGGGCCGGTTAGCGCAGAGCTTCGGCTGTCCCAACTAAAATATCAGTTTGAAGGGAAAATTCGACGCCGTGAGATATATATTGAGGTTGAAATAATCACCACATTGCTGATATTACACCTCATTCCTTAGCAGAGAGGTGTGCATCTGATGAACAGTTTAACAACTGCAGCATTACAATCTAGGACAGAGCAAAAAAACCTACCTCATTTTCTTGAAGTCCAAACTCTGACGCCACCTGAAGTGTTCGCCCCAGGGAGTACACGAACAACTGAGATTAGAGAAGAAACAAGACTATACAAAATCATCCTAGCATTTCATTTATTATCCAGTATGAATCTTACATGATTATTTCTCCTACTTAAAACACGGGATTTAGACATAACACGGTAAATTTTGAAAAAAAAAAAATCAGTCTGGGCTAAATAATTCTACAAGGGATTTTAAAAAAATCATGAAACAGAGCTTGTGCTTATAGAATCTACTAAACAACAAGATGGTATGAATAACAAATATCTAATATACATAAAACTTTAAAAACAAAATATGAAACATGTTTCATGATTCAAATATTTGTATTCTAGTGGAATAGGCGTGTGTCTCAAATATGTGGGACAAAATAAGTATAATACTGAACCACCATAAACATGCTTACTAATTGGCCTGGTTCACACATACTTGTTTAACACCCCTGTTTCTCGCATTACGTATGGGCTTGTACTGTAGCACACTGTATCTATCCTTTATATTTAGCACCAGGCCTGAAAGCGTTTGCAAGGCTCTCAGGGGTGAAGTCATAACCTTGTTTGTTGATGGCATTACATACCTTTTAATTTTTTAGCAAAAACCCAAATAGTTATTTGGCCATAGTTCATGCTTGTATGGTGACATAAATCAAAATTGGCCAGCTATTATTATAATAAATTCTTTTGCCTGTCTTTTTAATTTGCAGGAAACATTAGGATTTATAAAGCAATTTTTTTTTTGCCTTTCTCAAATTACAATAAAGTGAAAAACGGCCATAATCTTTATAGCATGACCATATATGAAAATAGTAATAAGTTGCTTTTTTTTTCTTCTGTTGTTATTCCTGTGAAAAGATCTACTGATGGAAAGCTGTAATTTTTTTTGTTGTTGTCGCCTTATTGATAGCACCACCAATATAACTGAAATCTAATTTGCAGGCCCACCTTTTCGAAAGCAGCATCAGATATGAACTGTTGGTTTTGTGGCTCGAACTCTGGTGCTATGTAGAGAGAACCTTGGGGACTCTGTGCATTCTCTGTTAGCTGAATGGTTCCATTGCCCCGAACCAAAAGGGTATTGGGAGTGATCATGCGACGAAAAGCATCATCTCCACCACCTTCACCTGGTCAAAAGTGAGACAGAGAGACAGAGATTATTGACCTCTGAGCCTCTGAAGTCAACGACTAACAAATGTGCGGCAGCTTCACATTTATGAAGTCTAATCAATATTAGTCCAACTTAACTGACATGAGGTTGGGTTGGGTTATTCTTTATATATAGCCAGTCCACAACAAGGTGATCTCAGGCTTTAAAGCCCTCCGTCAGGCCGGGGCGCCGATGGCTGGGACTGAACCCACGACAGAAGGGTCCTCGCAGATCTCAGGGCGGACTTACAAGCCACTGTGCCACTGATGCCCCCTAACTAACATAGAAATCTAAATAACACATGTTTAATAGTATCTAGGCACTTTCAATAAGCAGAATGGGTAATTCAATTTTCTCTTTAAATGGGTCAGATAGATCTGCAAACAGGCTAAACTAATAAATCTAATCTCACACATACAGTTCCTCTTGGATTTATTATTTTTAAGTCATTCTGATTATGATAAAGAACAGTTGGAGAAGATATTTATAAACATTCAGAGAGAAAAAAAAAGAAAATCATTTCAACTTAAGAATTTTAGAACTATGTCCAAACCAGGGAGGAGTTGTATCTGTCTGTGCAAGGAGAAATTTTATGTAAATCATTAAAGCAGAAAGCCAATAAACAAGGATGCCTCAATCTCATACAATAATCCATTTTCTTCTAAACTATTGCTGTATTCAAAGCCTAGTAAGATGAAAAATAATTATTTCTAAAAGCACTATTGGAATCTACATATACATATGGGCACCACGTGATAGTAAGAGCTGAGACCAGTGTTTCACATAAATATTTGTCCTCTCATATAATTTATGTATTTACAAGTTGTTTTTTTTTTCAGAATATAATGACAGATTTTTGTCATTTTTTTAAATGAAGTCTTATAAAAATTGTGTTTCTAGAATTCCTAATTAAAGAAAGTGTGATCTGTCCACACAAAATAAATGAGCTATTTGTCGTCAATCAGCTAATAAAGATATAGGAATACATAGCCAACATGGGTTAGATATGTCAAGAAATATTTTTTTTTTTGCATTTATCTAAAGTTTAACCGTTTCTAAAAAATATTAAAATCAACATAGCTTTGAAATTGTGGTTGTTATCTAAAAAAAAAATGCAAACCTTGGTTGCTAGGACTTTTTAATTTTGAAAATTGTTTATAACTATAACTTAGTGCGATTTTCTCCAAATTTAATTTTGGAGCTGCCTTGTTTCATAACTTTAGATAGGCATAACATGGCTTTGAAAATGTGCTGGCACCCAAATTCTTTCACCATTTGAAAGGGAATTAAAAGGCCTTTCAAACACAACAGTATCAAAACCTCACAATTGAGATATGCCTACAAAAGGCTCATTTGTTCGGGCAGGTAAGAATGGACTAGAAGTTAGAAGCACCTACCTTTGATAATGAGATCCTGAAGCGCCTCTGCACACTGACAGAGCAAGGCCCAGATTTCAAGCTCTCGCAGTGGACCTCTTCGAGCCTCTAATATTTCAGAGAGGTTTAGTGGTAAGGAAGTCAACACAGGCATGTTTCTGAGTTTTGGAGGTTTGAGGCGTGATCAAACCTGTGGAACCATACAATGGAAATCAAAAGTTTGTAAGCAGTGCTTTGAAAAATTGCAAACATCTTTTCAAACAAAAATAAATGTTATAGAAACAAAGTATGAAAACAATCTTGCAAATAGAGGAATTTGTATAATTTCCTCTATGAAATCTTCTGAGTTAAACCAAACAACCATTAAATGCAACTTGCTACCTTCTTTCTACAAATACTCTACAATAAATAAAATAATTCAAAACTGAAACAAATGTTATGCCTTCAAAAGTTTGTCACATGAAACCATTTCACATTCAATAGCAATGCTTTCTGTTCAATCTTGCTTTCTTGCTCTCAGTGCAAATTTAATAGTAGATCAAGAGACAAATTAACATTTGTAAACCGTTCATGTCATTTAAGGTATAAAGAGTAAATCTTTTGCTACACACAATGCATTCTCACATTTCAATTGGAGATGTACGTCCTTCAAAAATCAGTTGCTATCATAAATTCTACAAAAGAGATATTTAAACATTAGAGCTACCTTAGCTCATAACTACCGCCCAACTTAAAATTAATGACCTCATCAAGTATTAGAAATGCACAATCTATTTTAGGAAAAAAAAAAGCTAAAGGGGATGGTGTCACTTGAACTTGAGAGGCAATTTGATCACCTGTTGTATTTTTTATGTGCATAGTTTTTAGACTCAACCGCTCTGACTGGAATAATTATTAATTTAATGTATCTCTTATAAATTGAAAACATAATATAAAAATTTTATTTTAGATTAAAAACAAAATTTACAATGAGACATTTTTCTCGTGGAAGAAAAGCAGTCTAAGTCTCAAAGTGAAACTAATATGATCAACCCAGAATTTTTTTTTCATTTTCGCTTGTAGATATTTTGCACTACTTCATACCATTTCGACATCACTTGGTCTTAGATCCAAATTAAATATATCACCATGGTTTTCAGTGACCTGGATATGTCTTCTCCTAGTAAAAAATTTCTTGATCTTTTAAAGCATAGGTCATCAAAAGTTATGAGTTTATCACTATAAGAAACTTACACCTTTATTATAAAGCTCTAGGCTATGGACAGTGCTTGGCATTTAGATGGAATAATCAGTTTTGCGGCCCCAGAGTGTGTGTTTGGGAAGGTCAGTTTGTTTGTTTGCATGGTAAAATCATCCATCAAGCAAGTAAACAAAATGTGCATATGACTTGAGACAGGGGTTTGTTTAATTAGTTGAGTGGCCTGCTTCTATAGGGTCATAAGATTGAATGACTGCAGATTTTTTGCAATATGCCCTTTTGAAAATAAAGTGACAAAATATTGAATTGCAATGTTGATGCAGTACTGATCTGGCCATTTATTCTACGATTACTACCATCCCGAACAATATTGAATTGTTCATGAAGAACTTCATCAATACTTTCTTTGAATGGTTTGAGCTGCTCAACATCTTGCATTTCTCAATCTCAGATGCTGGTGCCATTCATAAACAACCCAGGTTGCAACAGAAGCCGAGAAGTAAGTCTCTGTCATAACAACAAGTACCTTTTTGTCATAATAATCTCTTTGTGCCCCAATGCAAATCATGCAGACCAGTTTGCCAGATACTTATCTCTATTGATCAAACCCTGCTAGCTTCATTCTCGAGGGGTTAAGAGTTGAAAAGATTTGATAACAACAGTAAGCATGTGCCTTATTAAATTGCTATTACATTTTCTAATCATTCCCCACCAGAATTGCTTAAATTTAATGCCAGATTACCTGCTATATTTGGGTCTGACTCTCTTTATCATGTAAAGTATATAAGTGCAACAAAATACTTAATAAAACATGTTTCTGACATATTTTAACCAGCGTAATCACATCCAGTTTGTAAAGAAAAAGCTGATCAATCTGCTCCAAACTGGGTACCACTTTTGTATAAATGAGGAGAAAGAAAATTAAAGATTAAATTTGAAAAAGATACAAAATAACAGAATTTTTTTTTTAACTTTACGTCGGAATATTGCAATTTGATGGTTATCACTAATGCATAACACCCTCGGTCGAATATAACTGTCTTCTGATAGAAAATTACAATTGCATTTTAGCCAATATGAGCTAACAATGACTGCATCAATACATAATAAACAATCAGACACAAAATCAAACCAAAATAATAATATAATTGGGTCATGTGTAAAATCATTTTAAAACTTCACACTGACTTTTCAATCATCATGAAACCTACCATACTACATTGCAATTTTCATGTGGACTAAGCTTTGAAATTGTTCTTAGTCATCTAAAATTGCCTTTACTCCGTTACTGCACACAATCAGAAATATTTCCAGAAAAAAAAAAATAATGCAAATACTGAGGCTTGATTAATAAAAAGTTACTGTCAACTTTAGATCTAATTGGAAACACTGGGCACTGTTCACTGTTCACTTTTGACTCGCGTATAAAATTTGATCAGGCTAAATTCCAGATCTAGATCTAGATCTAGATTCTAAATCCATCTAAATCTAAATTTAGATCTCGAGGATCTAGATCTAGATCTAGATCTAGCCTT
Source organism: Plakobranchus ocellatus (assembly GCA_019648995.1). Taxonomy (NCBI): domain Eukaryota; kingdom Metazoa; phylum Mollusca; class Gastropoda; family Plakobranchidae; genus Plakobranchus; species Plakobranchus ocellatus. The sequence goes on from BLXT01004960.1 coordinate 1,491,008, forward strand.
TAACCAATACATTTTTAATTTGGAATTAACAGATATTAAGACTTACCTATATTCTAGACGATCTAAAATCTAGATTTTAATCTGGATCTAAATTTAGATATCTAGAACGGATTTAGAATCTGGAACTTGAAATCCAGATAGGCAAATGTTTGCTTTGGAGTGATGCCAACAATGCCAACACAGTAAGTGAAGAATTTCTACGAATTTAGTCAGTTTCATCGTTTAGGGGGCCGACTAGAATCTAGATCTATCGAAAAAACGTACCATTATTATTTGGGTTTCAAATCTAGCATATCTAGAATTATGATCTAGATGTAGTCCTTGTCCAGATCTACATCCTAGATTTTTTTAGCCTGGGCCTTCTGTTTATTTTGTCGAAAGTTTGTATAAAGTTATCTTGTTGGCCAGTTCTGGCCCTTCACTTCCGCCTCAGGCTTTGGTGCCCTTCAGAAACTTCCTGTAGCAGACGAGTAGTCGAAAGTGTGTATGAAATGCTCACAACCTCAAAACTTTGTCTGGCATGTGTTTTATGATTTTAGGAATTGTCAAATTTTATTATTAAATAAAAAAAAAAATGTAATAGTTGAGATGACCTAACATTTACTAAAGTTAGGAACTTAACATAAGAAACAAACAAACGTGATGACAATCTTTTTTTTTTTTAACACAAGATTTGCGCATTACGTAATACTAGGAACTTCACGCATAATTTCATGGAAACTGGAACAAATTTCTAAGAGAAGACAGGGTTATTTTAGTGAGGAAAAAAGCGTGAGGTGAAGTCACTCATTGTAATATGGGTATTCGGAAGAAAGGAAAAAATTATCCCGATTTCATTTTTTCGCACATAGAAATGCGGTTAACATAATGCATGATTATTATTAATATGATTTAGAAATGAAGTCAGGTGGAAAATTATAGGTGCTATGATATTCGTTATGGTTAATCCAGGATATATTAGGATAGTGTAGTCCTTTGATGACCAGCTGCTGCCCAGCATTGAATGGAAATATTCTAGATGAAGTACAGAAACCTAATCTATTTATCGCTAAAAAAAAATATTTAAAAAATCGGAAGGACGAACACGTTAAAGATCTAGATGGTACAAATAATTCTAGGGAGCATGGCATGCTCATTTTCAGATATTAGATTTAAAAAACGGCTTAGACCTTCTAAAGAATTTAAACTTTACAGAAGGCTTACATAAGTGGATTTAGTTCCTTCGAACGGAAAATTCTGTATAATTTGACTCGAATAAGAGCTAGATGACTTTTTCTTAATACATATAATTGTTCGTTTGTCACTTTTAAAATAAATTTTGTTTTTTTTTTCCGAGCTATCGTAAAATCTTCTACTACCAGGTTTTTTCCTTACCGTTTTCCTAGTTTACAAAAGCTTCGAATTCTTCAGGAATATGTTATAGACTAGTCCACTGTATTGAGGGAGCAGTCTTAGCTGAAATTTCTCGGGTAACTGAATTGGTGAATGATGTTGATATGAACCCAGAATTAAAAGAAAGCAAAATTATCTCTCTATTATAATAAAATGTGTAAAAATGTTATGACTAAAACTAAATAATTTTGCACAACAAGGTATGTTTCGAAGTGTATAGGGGGGATAAAAATAACAATCTGGTGATGGCTTGCCTCCAGTATCAAGTATTAGACACAGAAGATACAATATCATGAATTAATCTATAGAGAAAGGTTCCGAAAATTTACGAAAGATAGCAAGGCAAAGGCAGCCAATAAAGAATTTGAGACTGGGGATCATTTAGATAAGACGGGCCTACGAAACTATGACGTGTCGGTAGATGGAACTTGGATGACACTAGGGCATCTGTCATTTCAAAGTTTCAAATGCAGTAAAAAAAAAAATCCAAATCTTGTAATTATTGGAACAAAAACAAACCAAAGCACTAAAGAGTATAGGAAATGGAAAGGAGCGCACAGGTGTGCAAACGCCTATAAAGGGTCATCAGGCTCTATGGAGGCCGAGTCAGCAATGACAATGTTTGGCAGAACAATAACCCTACACAAACTTATAATACTCGCTTCCTTGGGGATAGAGTCACTAATATTTTTTTTTAAGTAGACGATTTAGATCTACTGTGGCAAGAATCATCCATTTGAAAATAAAAAAATGCGTTGGAAATGTGCAAAAACGAATAGATACCAGGCGGAGAAATCTTTAAAAAATATGGAAAGGAAAAAAAAAAGAACATGCTGATGGCATTTCTATTAGTGGTAAGGGCAGAATCATTAATGACCAGATTGATCAATTTACTTCCTTTTCATGGGAATGCCATAAGAGGCAACAAAGACAATTTGCAAGAAATGCGAAAAGTTTACATTTCCAACCGCACAATCTTGGAATAGTTATTGGGATATATGCAAAAAGTACATAGAAAGAAAAAACAAATTTAGGAATCATGAATATACGACAAAAGGCACCAGAGGCATTCCTCAAGGTGAGGAGAGCAAAATGAAAAGCCAAGTAGAACCAGGATGAAAAGCAGGAAGATGGGGCTCATGGCTACAGTTGGTGACATTTTATCCAACAATTGTTCGTTTTCTCAATATTATTCGATAATGAAAAATTTATTAAAACGCAATCACCCTTGTTCTAGTTTCTACATTTCCAATGGTATCAATTTCAGTTTTTTTTGTTTGTTTTTTTTTGGATTCAGTTAGCCAAGATCTCTAACAATAGCATGATTAAGATTACATGTATTTGAGTATTTGAATTGCCAACATTTTTATCAGGGTGTAATTTTGTTGAAAAAAAAATAAAAATATAAAAAATAATGATTAGCGAAATATCTCTACTTTTTGGTGAAAATAAAGCTGACGGAAAGCTGAAAGCCTGAGATAACCTTTTGTGGAAGGGCTATATGCAAAAACGAACCAAACTACTACTACTATTACTACTACTGCTACTACAGTACTAGTAGTACTACTGCTACTACTACTACTACTACTACTACTACTACTACTACTACTACTACTACTACTACTACTACTACTAC
>BLXT01004960.1:1517618-1533848 GCA_019648995.1 Plakobranchus ocellatus
ACCAGTTTAACTTCACAATTACGCATTCTAGTTTTCAGGGCTTAAAACAAATATATGGTTCCATTTTTCAAAATGGTTTGAGAGAAATCATATACTTTAACCAAAGAGAAAACACAATCATGTGCAGCTATTAATGAAAGGAAAAAAACGTACACACACACACACATATATCTACACATTTTCAATGCCACATATATAAAATTTTTCATATTCAGTGCCATATTAGAATTAATCATTTTTAAAAAGTATTGCACATCAGTGTTTTTTTACCAGAGATATGTATAATGCAATTTTCATTCCAGATTGAATAAATAAATAAATACTTTAGAAAAAAAAAAGTTAAATGTCAATGTGGATAAATCACATGAAATAACAATTGAGGAGAAAAAAAAAGGCAGTGCTACAAAGGAGCAACTTTCCATTTTTTTAGGAAAAAAAAAATTCAGACACGAGATAAAGTAACAGAAGATATTTCAATATTATGATGAGCTATCACTTATACGTATTCACACATATACTCAGCATTGATCATGGTGTATGTTCTACAATTTGAATGGAAGGGCATAAGTGAAAATCAGAAATGGCTTTTTACATTTTTTTTTAAATATAATTTGAAATACATTGGTGCCTGACAATCAAATCACACACAACCTTTTTTGTATGGATTTGCAACAAAAAAAAATAATGTTGTATGATATTATGCAACAAAAAATAGTTTTTATGCTATTCAAGAGCATGCAGTGGAAGAGACAAATTTTTAATTTTTTCAAAAGGTTGGAGACAAACAGTCCCTGTTTTTCTCTTGCACCCTTCACCGCCAATTTTTAGTGAATATTTCACACCATTCTGGCTCACGATGTAAAAAATGGCTTTAGATTTAAAAGCTTGGCGTTTACCCTTGATAAGTCTATTCTCTGAATGTTTGCAACATAAAAAAAAGATAATGCCAGACTCTCCAAGAATAAATCTTATAATTATATTTGTCAATATTACACGATTACAATGTCAATATAATAATGGCTTCACTTTGTCAGCCTAGGTTTTCTTCTGGAGCCACCAGTAACGCATTCATTATAATAAATACAAGCATTCTCAGAAAAAAAAAATAAAAAAAATGTCGACTATGCCAGAACATCCTAAATTTAACAGATATTTATGGAAATTGCACTTGATGACACGCTTTATCTTACAATAGAAGCAAAGGGGAATAGAGACTACATGTCCTGTATAGATTTTATAAGCACAGGTTATATCATATTAAATATATTTTTATTGTTTCCTTTGGAATGGATAAGTTTACATGTTATAAACGGCAATACATTTTTTTTTCAACACTTGTTCCATTTTTTTTTGCTACAAACGGAGATATTTTTTGGGGGTAGAAAAAAAAATTCTTATGAAGCTCTTCTTTTAAAAAGATAGAATCTTGATGTCTTTGGGGGCAAAAAGCTTATATAAGTTGGGCAAGAAATTGGTTTTAAAAATCCCTTATAATTTTTAGCATTTCTTCAATACACAAAACAATGTAGAACGTTTTGCCTCCTTTACTCTCTCAGAATCATTTTCAGTGCTGTCCATCCCAACACAATTTCGCCATTCAAAGCCTCAAATTTTTGCCATAAAATTTGTTATATTTTGCCGATTTTGCAATAAATTTTGTGACAAATTTGTCTTGTCAATAAAATTTTTAAACAAAAATTTTAAAAGTTAAGACAACATGATTGGGTACTTACACATACTGAGTTAAAAAGTAAAGAAATAGATACCTAATTATTTTTAGGTAAAAATTAAGTAATTTTTAATAATTAGGTACATGTCTATCATACGTTAATTTAAAATGCATAAAATGTTGATTATGAAGAAATAAAATATTGGTAGTTATTTTTATCCCTAAGGAATGTAAAACATGATCATCTTTTGCATGCCAAACAAAGTAAAATAATCTGAAGAAAAAAAAGTACAAATTTTGAAATTTTTTATCAATGGAGGAACATACGTAATCCTGCAAAAAAAAAAAAACAAAAACCCATCACAAACTAAACCTTTCTCAGTAAAGAAATAGCCTTGAGANNNGGGGGGGGGGGGGGGGGGGGGGGGGGGCTGGATGAAAAAAAAGAGAGAGAGAGAGAGAGAGAGAGAGAGAGAGAGAATAAAACACAGAACTTACATTGTAAACCAAATATTTTGAAGTTGGAACTGCAAAAATTAATGTATTTTTTGATTCCTGAGAGCTATATATATTCATATTCACATCTAAATTATCCATTTCCAAAAAAATGGAGAAAAAAAAAAAAGATTTCATGCAGTTGGATGTCGAGCATGTGAGTCAAACATGCATGAAAAACTAGAGGACATAACAAGTCTTAACATTTTAGATTCTCCAGGGGAGTAGAGCCATCCTGAGCTAGACTGCACTCCAGACACATCAACTTCTTCTCCTGACCTAGAGAATGGTGATATATCAAAATATAAAGGCAAAGAGGCACAACTGCTCTCTTGCTGAAGATCTTACTACCGGCTCTCTTCTATCATTTTTAAGACTTGTGCATCATTTGCAGCCTTTAAATGTTTGTAACTCTACAAACAAGTGGAGGTTCATCTTTGGAGAGCATACAAGAGTACCTAAGAGATGAAAAAAGTCAAAATAAAAGAAATGCTACAGAAAGACAGTTGGTATAAGACGTAAGAAAAGTCTTTTCTTGACCAAAATAGAAGGAAAGAATCGACATGTTTACATATGTAGAATATCGATGTTCAGGATGTTGGTTTACAGAGAGGACTTTGGTTGCCACAATGACATCAAAGTTCTCCTCATACCTAAGGCATCTTCATCAAGTTTTCAAGAGATCTTATCAAATAGCTTTCTGAACATATTTTCTAAGTAATCATGTAATTAAGTGAATGATTTTGCAAGGACTACAGCACAGCTTTTCTTTGCCACAGTTTATATAACTAGCACGTCTTCACTGAGTTAAGCATCACTGAGCAGCTATGACGTTGTGGCCATCTTGACGCAACACAACAACACAACATTTTTTTTCTCAATTACTGCTCAATCAAATTACTGACATACATCAAAAACTTGACAAGACTTATCAAGACAAACATGCCAATATAAATTTCACTCAGGTTCTCAAAGAACGAAAAAAAGTATGAAAGCAGCTTTTGATACTGCTTTTTCAAAAACACCTTTTTTTTTTTGCCAACCCCCCCCCCACAAAAAAAAAAAAAAAAGATCTAAAGATGCCTAACAATGCTGAGAGTTACAACTCCTAAAAATAAGTGACATCTAAATTAAATGGTAATCAAATTCTGAAAGTAATTTTTTTATAAAATGAGAACTTTAAATATATGTCGACTACCAAGCCAACACCAGATATCATCATCATTATTCTTATGAGAGAGAATACCTGCTTCTGTGTCTTCATGCATTCCTCTATTTCACCAGACAAGGCAGTTTGCAGTAACATTTCCACCACATTTTATAAAAAAAAAGAAAGATTTTTTTGTTCATAACAAATTTCAGCAGTATTGGCAACAAAGAAACGTAAAAATGAAACATCAGAGAAATATTTAATTTGTTCATACTGCAAAATTTACAAAACCAAACGTTTTTGACAAATTAATGAATAAAAAACATTTCACAACATAAAGTAATGAGGACAAAAAAAAAGGGGAAGAAAGCAAGCAAAAATGTCCTGCTCTCCCCCTCAAGTCTTTGCAAATCCTATAGATAATGTCACTGAATCAAATCTACCGACACCTTCCAAAAGCCAGGAAAACCATCTGCTAACATTTGCAGAGCCATCCAAGCTAATGTGAAAGCGCTGGCTGGGTTGATTCTATAACCAAGACATGATTCTCAATAATCATTTCCCACACAGCAATATATACAGAGAGATCAACATTCACTTTGTAACACATGTTCTTCAAAAGTCTTAGCGGCACCATCTAATTTACTAGGATAATTCGAGGGGTGGGTGGGGTGGAAATAGAGAAAGGGGGAGAGGTGTTCATTTAGAGGCAGGCATTAAAACTATTTTTTGAGGCAGTTTTATGTGAAGAGTCTCAACAAATCAAAATGATATGATCCCACACAAAAAAATTCCTCTCAACAACAAGTGTGTTCATTCTCCCAGGTTATCCTACGACCTTGACCTTAATGCCTGTTTTTCACCTGTCAGGCCTGGAGGTTGGGGGCTGGGTCAGCTCCGGGAACAGTTCCAGGATTAAAATGTCCAGCAGGACGTAGGTCAGCTGTAGGTCAAAGCAAAACAAAAACCACCAAAGTTAGAAAAATTTAACTTTGCTATCTGGCACATAAGTCAAGAGAAAGAAGAAAAGGAAGGCGTATTTTAAATAATATGAAAAAAAATCTCTCTTTCTTTCTTGCCGTCTCTTTGTTTATAAACTCTTCAAAACTGAAATGTAAGTTTATTGAATTAGCTGATAGCAGGGATTAGACCATACTTCATTTCGCATGAGTTTATAGACTGCGCATGGAGTGAGAACAAGATCTTGCACAACCCATTTTAGCATCAATATAACAATATTCAATGCTGTCACAACTAACGTGGGGCAAAAATGTTGGGGTCAACTAGAGATAGGAGAAATCACCTGCTTGTTCAGCTTCGGCTGCTGGAAGATGTTGAGCAGAAACTCGCTACTGCGTCTGGTGCAATTCTCACCCAAAGCAGACGTCACAGGTCCTGGTGGGTGAAGAGATGATGAATCAACACTACGGAACATACAGGACAGGCATACGCAAGGAGGTGGAAACATTGACTCGGATTATTGTACATGATGTCATTGGTTCTTTCAAAAGTTTTGTCTCCTAAGACTATTTTGTGTTTTATATGAGGACATTTTGGTTTCATGTGCTGCATTACTGCAAAGAACATTTATTTTTCATTTATTTGCTTTTTTCATAAAAGATTTCCTGTTTATAACCAAAGGCTCAAAAAGATGTTTTTTTGATTTGTATAACTAACAACATAAGAATTTATTTTCCTCATGGCAATCATCAGAAATGAGGAGAAAAATAAAAAAAACAAACAACATCCCCTACAAAAACTACAAACTGTAAACTTACCGGGTAAAAATTCTATCAGCTCTTCTAGTGTCTGCTCATGTCGCTTCCTCTTGGCATCATCACTTCTGCAAAAATTTTTTAAAAGTCAAAAGAAAAATTGAGTCAATCCAGAAGTTCTATTCACATAAAAGAAACATGAAAAGTTGTCATTTTTCATTTTCTAACACCTCATGGAATAAATAAACAAAAGATTTACAAAAAATTTACTAGTTTAATCAGGAGTGAACTACTTGATGCTAACGTAAAGTTAGATATTGCAAGATCACTCTCAGCCATCTCTGAAGTTCTGACGAAGGCTCTGAGAGGAAAAAGCTCTTGTCAATCTCTGCTTACCTTGGCGGTTCATCATCGAAGAAAAGCACATCTGAAATTGAAAGAGACACAAATTTTGTAGGCATCAGTTTATTTTTCCAAATATTCACAAAATGCTAACAGAGAAACTAAGCCTACTTGTAGAGTCAACTTTTCATAAATTTGAGGCTGATTTAATCAATGACATTGATTATATCGTCCAGACCTAGATATAATATGCTGCACATGATACAATCACTATTTTTTTTTTTTTTCATTTTTATGTTGGGGTGATTCTTTAAAGTGATGTGATTTTTAACGACTCTATTTTTAATCTGAAAAGAATTTGATTCCTGCCCTTGATTTTACACAGAAATATGTGTTTATATGATTTTGATGAATGTAATATTCAGCCATTAGGATCTATAATTTTATTATTTTATACATGATACAATCTCTTTTTTTTTTTTTTCTTCATTTTTATGTTGGGGTGATTCTTTAAAGTGATGTGATTTTTAACGACTCTATTTTTAATCTGAAAAGAATTTGATTCCTGCCCTTGATTTTACACAGAAATATGTGTTTATATGATTTTGATGAATGTAATATTCAGCCATTAGGATCTATAATTTTATTATTTTATATCTTTCTTAGAGAAATATAAACCACTTGTTAAGTAAGGCATATGCTAGAGCTCACCAACTTTTCTATGTTGACAAAGCCAAACAATTCCATTAGTAAGGACAGCCAGTATAGAATTGATTGACTGATATTGAATGACATAACAAAACACAAAAACTCTACAAGCTGGAAAAAAAAGATTAAAAAAAGAAAGATTCTCCTCCTGAACAGATCTCGACACCCTTGAGAAAAATGAAAAACCTTGCCCACCTCTCAGCAAGTGCACTAGGCTGACCAGTCTGTGTTCCTGAGTGACCTGGTCAATCTTAAACTCAAGGTAGTGTTCCACGTAGACTTCTATCGTCTCTTTGAACAAGATGCGGGCACTGAGAATAAGCTGGTACAGCCAAGTTGGGGCCTCGTAGATCTGCTTGGCTAGATAGAAAACAAGATGGAAATATCATTGAATGACCTATGAAACTTGGAAAATGTGGTAAAGCTAATAACAGCAATCATGGAAACAAACAAATTAAAACAATTCAATAACTCTGAGCAAGCATGAAAGTTGATAAGACGAAGCGGCACGTCAACTTGTCTCTCACTTTCTACTCCACACAGCTTGTTCAGGTTATCTTTATACAATGTACATTCAAAAATTTGTCTTTTGAAAGTTGACCCAGTAAGTGCTGTTTCATGATATTTTTGTGCTAGTGATACGATGGATCTCGTGTCCACAGAAATTGTTACAGAGTTTGTTCACAGCCCAGGTTCATTATATGCAAGCTCTCCCTAATCTGCTATAAATTAATAAATTGAAACTAGCACAAGTTTCATGGAGTGCAACTGTAGACATGACAGAGGGCTTCGAGTTATGACTGGTTACCTCCCTTAGCGTAGATCTTCATTTACAAAAATACTGAGTTTGCTTATTTTGTTTGTTGTTGCTGCTTTCGGAAATTCCTTTTTTTAAAATTTTATGCTTTTTGTTCATAAAGTAACGTATAAAAATCACTATAATGCTTGCACTTCTCCTCTCTCTTTCTCTCCCTCCTCCTTCTCCCCCATCCTCTCTCTCCTGTGGCTGAGCAAGATTAGTCTAAATTGTGTCCAGTCAATGAATCAGATACTGGTGAGGCTCTGGATGCAAGTTGTGGGTCTCTCACTTCTCTCTACATTCTTCCTTCAACTTTATGATCGAAGATCATTGTTTGCAACCCAACAATACAAGTGTATGAATGCACTTGCTCATACCTATCATTTCTAGGTATAAGTCTCATACAGGCAGCATAAATCTAAAATCCACCACCTCACCTAAGGTATATTTCCAATGTGGCTCCACTGATTAGGATTGGCTCTTCCACTTACACACCTATTTCCTTCCCTCCATCTTTCTTCTTACATCAAAAGCCAGGCTTCTTGCTTAGCTATCTACTGTCTCTCAGCCACTCGTTTCTTTTATCCCTTTTTCCTTTACACTTTATCTCNNNNAAAAAAAAAAAGAAATATAGCAGAAAATAAAGACAAACATTATTAAGGCATTAAGCAAGTTTTAACATCAAGCAGCACTCACCTAAATATAAAAAGGAATCAAACACCCCATCTATCTCCAACAGATCCATAGGGGTTTCATTCTTACCGGGTGGAGGATGAAACGGCAGATTCATGTTGTTTTCAAAATGGGTACCGGCCAGCTGTGAAACAGAGACAAACCAACAATGGTAGGGGGGAGGGTAACAGGGAGCACTAATAAACAATCCACTCCATAAAAATGTTATTTATGTACTATTGTAAGCAAATGAAAAAGTGATTCTAAAAACAGCGATATAATCAAAACCGCAGAGAAGCTTGGGTGGATTAAAACCTTTTCACAATCTACCTTTTCACTTGATGTAGACATCAGTGATGCTTCGGATCCCCTTCGAGGCAGTTTGCTGAAATACAAGCAGAGAAATCAATTAAAATTTGTATAGAGTGAAGGTTGGTATGGTTGATTTTGTTCATGTCATCAAAATCCTAACTGAGAATAAAGTTATGTAACTCTGAGATTTCCTTTATATTTGACATATTGTAAAAGATAATTATTATTCTCTTATTTTTTTAAAAATAGAAGATTAAAAAAATCTTTCTCATTTCTTAGCCCGCAAGTTCAAGCCTTGCCTTCGGCATCCCAGCCTGACGGAGGGCCTAAAAGCTTGAGATCACCTTGTTGTGGACTGGCTATATACAAAAACCCAACCCATTTCTTAGCCATCTTTTACTGCTAGATTTAAGCCAGACGTGAACAGCCATTGGCCGACAGCTCAAGGTCATTCTTTACTAGTCAGTTCCCTCTTTAAATGCTCTTAAAGATAATAACATTCTGGTTATTCTCCTTCACAGACCTGTTTGACTTGTAAGATGTACCATTCTTTATTCTCCCCTAACAATCTTTTTTTTTTTTTTTGGTTCGATCTTATTATCAGTGAGACAAATGATTTTAAAGTTTAATTCAAAGAGAGCAAGATTTCAAAGTTTGTTTCGGTTTCAAGAAGCCTGAGATCGCATCTGGCTCACAACAACATGTCCAGCTAAGTCAAAAGCATATTTTGAACATTGCAAAACACTGACAGAGCCACAGACAGTACTATAGGAGCTTTATGATTGTGAAAATTGGACAGAGATGTAGTGGTCTTGCGTCAAGATTTTGCTGTTTATTGCCATGAAAAGGAAAAAAACAAAGAAGAGAAATAAATTAATACTCCTTTTCCCCAGAAAAACTTAACCTTCAAAATGCGACTCATTAGGTTTAGGATTGATCTCAATTTCTATAGTGATCTTACTAAGCTAGTTTATTCAAGTGCTCTCTCTAAATTTCATTTTTCTCAATCCATAAAATTCTCACCAATCAAAAAAAGAAAAAAAAAAAAAAATCCACAAATTCGCCACACATATGCTTACAACATATTTTAATTTCGCTTGTTTTCTCACAAACAACGTGAAATCAGACATCTTGTAAGGCAAAGAAAAAAAAAATTACCTTGGTCGAGGTTTGGCTGCCTCAGTTGAGGTGGAGAAGTTGACGAGGAATTCGTCCAAATGTTGCCCTTTCTGGTGTTTTGCAGGAGTGCAAAAAAAAAAAAAAAAATAAAGCAGAAAACAAAGCAAGATAAATATGACAGAATCTACCTACAAACCTTTGTGTAAACTGATATAACTACAAAAAACACTTTAAAATATTTTAAATAAATATTTTTTAACACTACAGTTACAAAATCAAAACATCATAACAATTGTCATAAAATCCAAGGGTTCAAATCCCAGTTCAGGGCCAGTCAATTTTTCATTGCCCCCCTGTGTCCACCCAGCACTAAATAGATAGCTAGGTCTCTGTAGATCCAGCAAAAGTAAAGGCGGCGAGGAAAGCAATGACAAACTGCCTCATAATGCCGTATGCCAAGAACAATCAGGAACCTACTCCTGGTTCCCCGATGCTTAGATTAAGCATGGGATCCACTTTACGTTTTTTTAATGGGTACTCCTCTCCGCCCAGCACGCATCAAACCTCCTTTTTCCATGTGCATAACTCTATGAGAAACAGAATATATGAAAGACTTTATTTGGTTCAAAATTAAGAATTAGAATCAGCTTGCTGAGCGATGGGCTTTCTCGAGCTCGCCTGATCATTTGTCTGACAAACTTAATCCCTATAGTTTGCTTAACATGTTGATACTATTCATTATGTTCATGAACTTCAATACAATCACACACAAGAAAAAAACAACAAAAAAGTGACCAAAAAAAAAAAAATTCTTTTTTTTTCTCACCTCTTTCACCAACTTGGATTTGACAAATTTACCTGGGGAAAAAAAAAATCATGTTAAAATGTTAAAGTTTTTGAAGCAAATTGCCGCCAATGTTAAGAAATTGTCTAGGTGAGTTAAATTATTAAAAACAAATGTAAAGCAATAAAAGTCCATACATCCCCACACAGTAAAAATTGTAAATTGAACATTTTGTCACTTTTCTAACATAATTGTCTGTCTCAGAGATAGACCAAAATGACACTGACCCACTATACTAATCTTTGAAAAAATCTCTTTCCATTTGCATTATAGTGGAACAAATTGGCTTGGCCAACTTTAAATATTTTTAACAAACAGGCTTAATTTTTTTAGTTTTTCTCAGAAATAATGATTTTGAGATAGACTATTATGTTAGCAAGGTGATGATTTAAAAAATTGTCTGAATTTTCTTCAGTTTCTAAGAATGAAACGAGAATACTGACACATTAATTCTAGGCCAAATTATAAACATTTAAAGTTGTTGAAAAAGTATGTAAAGAAGGGAAAACAGAGACTTAAAAGTCTTGATTCTCAAAAAAGTTCTCGGTCACATCTGCCTTTTTAGGGCTGGTCTCAAGGCAATGAAATTCCATAAAACATAAGGGAATATTTGAAATAAAGGAAAGATGATTTGATACACGGCACTCTTTGGAATGTTGTTCCTCTTTACACTCATGAATGTTTAATAACAGGGGAGTCGAGCTTGAACGCTGCAATGAGGAATATTTTTTTCAGCACTGTTTATCAAATGTTCCCTGACGAGTTAGAGCAACAAAGGTTTTTTGAGAGAGAGTCCACCAAGTGCTCTTTTCAACTCAACACAAACATCGTGTCTTCAAAAACGCTGAGAATAGGTTAAAACATGTGATGTTCACATTATTTTAAAAATTTCCCATATATCTGAATGTTTTACTAATTATTCTGCAAATTTGATTATCATACAATTGTTGTGTCTAATCCAGCGAACCTATGGAATCTTGCGCTTTGGCCTGTCCTCACCTCGCAGTGTTTTGCTTGATGCAAAAGTTGCACCAGTCTGGGGTGTAGGGTGTCATTATGAATAAGTTAAAGTAACCAAAGAGGTTAGAGAGTAAAGAACTTTTATGCAATAAACTGAGATGTCTGATCTAACTCAATACAGTTAAATTATTGGTAATGTTTTTCTACAATATACCATATTCAAATCTATGATTGACAAACAGTCCTTCACTTTACAGCCTAAAAGCACAAAGACTTGACTACTTTTGTGAACAGTATTTGTCTTCCTTTGATTTTCTGTTAATAAAGCCATCGCAACCATTTTTTTTCTTCACACCATTACATGGCTACAACTGTTTTCACGATGCAAGGAAATTGGGGAAATAATCCAGCAGCTGACCTAGTTTGATGTCGGGCAGGAAGCTTGTGGAGAACTCGTGTTCTGAGGTAAGGAACATGTACAGCAGCTCGCTGTTTCTCAGCTGAGGCTTCGTCAGCAATTTCTGTATGCGTAAGAAAACATTACAAAACAAAGAAATACATGTTAGTCTGAATTGGCTACCTGATGAAAAGAAATCAGCTGCATTGTTTGTAATAATATGCTCTACCAAGCAAAAAGAAAATAAGATTTAAAAAAAAAAAAAAAGACTATGAACAATATACAAATATCGCACTCTTGCAAATGAATAAATAAGTTTAAGGATCTTGAAAGTGCTTTAGTGATTGAAGGAATTAAATCAAAATAGTAGAAGAATCATTCAACTGCCGTTGTAAAATAACAAAATACAGTGTCTAAATAATACAAGCAAAAAAAAAAAAAGAAAAAAAGATATGGTGTTTTTGGCTTGTATCCTTGGTACTGCATTTGTTATTACTATGAGATTGGTGAAGCTTTTAGGATTTCTTAAAATATCTAAAAACAAAAAAAATTGCCAAAATAAAATTGCAACCAACTGTAGATAATTGCCAGATTCAAAACTGCAACCAATCTACCTGTAAATAATTGCCACAGGAAAACTGCTAACAACTTACCTGTAAATACTTGCCACATGCAAAACTGCAACCAACTTACATGTATATAAGTGCCACAGTAAAACTGCAACCAACTTACCTGTAAATAATTTTCAAAGTCAGGCTTTTTCCCTTCTGTAAAATCTTGATTTTTGGTCCCAAAAGATTTTTTGGCGGGGAGCTGACAATCATTGAAAATACCTGTTGAAGAAATAATATTGTCTTACACTTCTATTTATAGCAAGCTCACATGGACATATTCACTCATGCAGAGCAATATTGGTAACAAAAAAAAAAGGCAACTCTTTCATTAGCAAATCATCAACCTTGTTTAACTCTGTGTCTGGATTTTTTTTCCGCATCTGGACCGAGTTTTCTCCCTCTGCCCCTTTTCTTTCATATAGTTAGCGGCTGCTGGGAGCGGCCGCTCGGTCATCTGTATCGTCCGTCGGCCGCTGGGAGCGGCCGCTCGGAGTTATTGAGTAAATAAACGGTAAAAGGGAAAATTTATCTTAAATCCATTTCTTCTGAAATTTAATCCTGACTTCAGTAATTTGGTGTTGCCGATTTCAATTTTGCCCTTGTAATTTTGTTATGAACTTCTCTAGCTGAGAGAGGTAAGGTTGATTAAAAAATCCCTCAGTCCAGCCAGATGGCATGACAAAATGGGAATGATCCACTGTCAATGCATCGTCTGTTTGTGATAGGAATGCAACAATGCATAAACAGGAAAGCACAGGCATACATGGTGAATGAAAAAAAAAAAAAAAACTAGCCAAGAGGGCTAAGCCAAATGTTAATCACAAAAAACAAATATTTTTTAGCTTCGTTAGAAACTTCATTGCATGAGAGTGTTAAACCCTAAGCTAAGCTGGCAGTGCACAAGCAAATATTTTTTTATTATGACAAAATGACAAATTTTGAGATTTGTGATTAAAAATATGGAATACATGTGTTTCAATCTGTTTTATTTTTGTAAGAGGAATTTTAAGAATGATCGGAAATTCTGGAACAGCAGATATGTCTGGTTTATAGTTCCAGTTTATGCAAGCCAATTTGCTTCCAATGAGCTATATATAGATAAAAGAATTCTCTCTAAACTGTAACCTTGACCCTTTCTCAGGCTGGCAGGCTGAGCCAACACATTTCCTGGTCAGGTGAATGTTATATCCTGCAATCTGCAAACATCCATTGTGGTATCAAACTTTTCCCTACTGATGGTTTGTAGAGGGGGTTACAGAGCAGCTGCAGCAAGGGATTGCATTTTTCCACAATTCATAAAGTGTTTGCTAGCATCAACGCTTACCGTGGAATTCTGTGAGTTTCTGCTCCAGTGCGTAAAACTCTGGGTAGCGCCTGGAGAGAGAACAGAAATAAAACAATGATGGAAACTCCGTACAAACTGCACATTACTGGCTCCTATAATGTGCATATTTTTCCCTTGGATTAATGTTCAACTTCAAATTTTTACCTTTCAATATTGAATAAGCACTAGATATCTTGTGTAAAACTAACAAAAAGTATTTTTTACAAATCATACGAAAAAAAATTTAAAAAAAAAAAAAAAGGAAAACACACTTTATTATCTGTGATTCAAAGCCATACAGGCAGAGTTTTATGTCAACATGCACACATTTACCTGGCCACAGTCCACTGCCATTTTTGTGTATCACCTGGAAAAAAAAAACCCACAAAGATTATATACACTTGAAATCAAGATCATCATTACATAATGCACATACAGTTATGTTTTCTAATGTACAATTCATATGCCTCAAATATATATAATGCTCATGCTGTCAAACGAGATTTAAAATCTTCCATTGTCAAGAAGAAACTTTTTCATTTTCCTGTGACAACTAATGCATTAAGACGAATGTTAGAATGTAATAATGCCCATACACTTTATAGGTTAAAAACAGCATTTTTCCGCATTTTAGAAAGTAAACAAAAAAAATAAAACAAAATCAAACCAACTAAGGCTACACCTGATATTAATAATAAAATATCCCCCCAAAAAGAAACAAAAATATGGCTTACTTTCTGCCTTTATGTGAAAATAATTTAAATGGAGACTAAAACATACCCAATTTTTATACAATTTTCAACCCCTTTTTGACTCACTACAAGTTCAATGCTTTCAGCTTTTTTGCACTAACTTTTCAGAGTGGAGTATTTGAATGAAGCATATAAAAAGGCCGACGTACCGGTACTTAAAAAAAAACCATGATTGTTATTTTAAAACATTTTTTTTCCATCAAAAAGATTCTAAGGTCATTTTGCTGGAAAAAAGAAATTCACATTGTTAACTACAATAAGCCTAAATAGGAACAGATTAAGACAGGTACTAGGTAGATCAGCTATATGTTTTTACATACAATGTGTTTCAATTACTTAACCTTTACAAAGTCTACGGTTTCTACACTTTCCTCAACTTCTGCTGCCATTTCTAACACCATCTACCCAGTTTCTAATGTTTACCTTCTCTCTAACATTCTACCTATCTGTTTCTAATGTTTGCCTTCTCCCTAGCATTCACCTGCACACTTTCTAATGTTTACCTGCTCCCTAGCATTCACCTGCACACTGTCTAATGTTTACCTTCTCTCTAACATTCTACCAATCTGTTTCTAATATTTGCCTTCTCCCTAGCATTCACCTGCACACTTTCTAATGTTTGCCTTCTCCCTAGCATTCACCTGCACACTTTCTAATGTTTACCTTCTCCCGAGCATTTACCTGCTCACTTTCTAATGTTTACCTTCTCCCTAACATTCCCCTGCACACTTTCTAATGTTTGCCTTCTCTCTAGCATTCACCTGTCCACTTTCTAATGTTTACCTTCTCTCTAAAATCTACTGACCAGTTTCTAATGTTTACCTTCCAACATTCATAATGCTCACCTTTTCTGACAACCATACCACCAGTTTCTGATATTAACCCTGATTCTATCATCCTACTGCCAAGTTTTGTGATGTTTACCTTCTCTAACGTCCACTCGCCGGACGTCAATGATGAAGACAAAATACTGTTTGCGAGGGTTGTCAGGGTCGGGCCTGGCCCCGATGCGAGGGATGGTCACCCGCCACGAGCTCAGATCATGCAGGGAGCAGTCGCCCGACTCCTGGCCGCAGTGCGGGTCATCTTCAAGATCTTCCTCCATGCTCACTGGCGCCTGGCACAGCATCAACACGATCAATCACAGGGCAATGAAAATAGAATAAAGAAGATCCTAAGAATGTGAACACAAAAATAGATCCCTGGATGTGAAACAGTCTGGGTCATTAAAGAAATGCTTGCATACAACAGAACCTACCTACTTTCAAAGACTTGGGAACACATGTCATGTCGGAACTTTAATATGAATTTTATTTATCAGGGTAAACTATGAAAAAAACAAAAAAAAAACAAGAAATAACTGGGAAAAACTTACTCAATTGAGAAACACTGAACTGATTGAAATATTTGGCATTGATTATTCAAGATTTAGTTGAAGTGGACTCACAAAATTTCAATATAACTTTCATTCTAAAATCCATAGTACATCCATTTATTTTGAAACAAAGGAAACTGATTTGAAAAAACAAAATTTGAAAAAAAAATTAAATAATCCACAAAAAAAAAAAACGCTTGATGTCATATGATTTGACTTCTTTAAAATACCTTTGACAAAGTCCGAATAATTTTATTCTATGATTAACATATACAGGAGTAGTAAAGCGTAATATTGCTGGGAATTGGATGCCTCATATTGCAGCTCAACTCATTTTTCTGAATCACTTGAAAAGATGACAGGCGACATACCATTATCGCCTTCAGCGATAACCACCTACAAATGCATTGAATCTTCACAAACACTGGGGGAAAATGTTTTTCCTTGGATGTTTGAAATGGAAAGATTTGAACCAGAATTCCTCAGGCTTACCGGCATGGAGTTGAGGAGTATGCCATCCAACCCGGCCTCCAGGCTGTTTGCCAGTTTCTCTTCTTCAAAAACAAACAATTGATGAAAAAAAAAATTAGTACAGCAGAAGCTAAAAAAAACCTACTTAAAAGGGCTATCAATGTTGTAAAATAATGTGAAATATGTGAGTTGAGTAAACCCCTCATAACTTGTCAGATATGCATGTTGAGTTCTTTATTATTCTCCTGCGTTTCATATGTATAAATGTGCATTATGAAGTTTCAAATTGTTGATATGTTGATTAGAACTGAAGTAATGAAATTCTAAAGGGAAACTCAGGTTTCACTTTGACTTTACAAAAAAAAATAGTGCCAGCAAGTTGTGAAAAGTTTCCTTGGGTTGCCACAAATATATAGTTATCTGTAACACACATCCTTATATCCAACCCTGAATCTGAAACTTTAGTTGAAGCCTCTCCCCGTAACCTGATATCTCTGGTTCACTGCCTGTGT
>BLXT01004960.1:1551825-1562446 GCA_019648995.1 Plakobranchus ocellatus
GCAATGCTGGAATGAGATTAGAACTAAATAAAAATGTGGAATCAGCAATGCTGGAATAAAATTAGAACTAAATGAAAATGTAGAATCAGCAATGCTGGAATGAGATTAGAACTAAATGAAGAATGTAGAATCAGCAATGCTGGAATGTGATTAGAACTAAATGAAAATTAGGAATCAGCAATGCTGTAATGAGATTAAAGCTAAATGAATGGAATGAGATTAAAGGTAAATGAAAATTAGGAATCAGCAATGGTGGAATGTGATGAGAACTAAATAAAAATGTAGAATCAGTAATACTGGAATGTGATTAGAATTAAATGAAAATGTGGAATAAGCCAATTCTACGTACAAAGTTTTACAATGAATAAATTGAGATATGGGCATTTCATCTTTGATAGAGTAGCAATTCTAAAACGGACCATTTAAAGTTTTCACTTTTGCGTTGTTCATGCTAATTAAAAAAAATTTATAAATGTGCATCAATATTTTTTAAAACGAGCAGTGACAGAGCAATATTCTGTCATCTTGAGGCAAAAAAGATCATATTTGAAGCTTTAAAAAATCATTTGTTAAGCTTTCTTACCTCTGTTATAAGCCTGGTTACACAGATCTATATGTTGAAGCACTGCCCGTACAATCTTCTGGGTGACAAACTTCGGAAAGTCCACCTAGCGAATGGGAAGAGTTTTTTTTTTTTCACAGCATAGTGACAATATTTTCATACTCAGCAAAATCTTTCCATCTCGTATTGCAAAAGAGCAAATAAATATATGATTTATATATATATATATATAAAAAAATCAACAACATACAGTTGAATGTTTGTTCAACGATTCCTGTTTCTCCACAAAATACAAAATGAATCAAATTTGCATCTTTTCTCAATCGTCTGCTCCATTCCTCTTTCAAGTGTCAGGTGACGCTCAGACATCATGGCTAAATTAAACTTTGCTTCTCACCCACAGCTCTTCCCTGTGCTTTGCGCACATCAAATCAAGGTGAATTTCTTATATTTGTGCCACGATATGATTTTTTCAATTCTTCCCTGATCCCTGTAAACCTGACAGATCATTTCTGCCTATAAGCACATGGACTAAAGTTCTGCTTTAAAAATGTCAAACAAGATATATAAAAATAATCTTTAATTAAATAAAAGGAAAAAAAAAAGAGGGACGGACACGAAAGGAGTTGTGAATAAAAATAAAAAAAAACAAAAAAACCCCCCCGAAATATTACTTAGCTTTAATCGTAGAAAAATGAACAAAAAAAAAAAAAAACCAACCACCGTGGCTTTTCAGTGACATGGATCCGAATTCCATGCACATCAACTGCTTGCACTTCACCAAGATTCTTATATTTATTCCACTGTTTCCAAAAGCTCTGTACATGAATACTTTTGTCCTGCAACTATTTATTTAAGTGTCTGAAAATCAGTTTTGATAAGTCAGATATCATACATATTACAGTTTTAAAAACAAAAAACCAAAAAAACCCAGATTTCTTAATCATCAGATTTCCTAAATTCTACATATTCTTTGATGACAACAGACAAAAACTGTGGTTCAAAAATAAAAGACATAAAAGAGAATTAAAGCTTAATCTTTCTTTCCTGTCTTGTGCCTCTCTTTCACAAAACAGATTTCTTAATCTGCATTTTTCTCAGTTTTTAACACTTTGTTCACACCTTTTAACACAAATATTTTCATCAAATAATGAACTTTGTGATAAGCTTTCTTCATTTCAGAGCTAACACAAAAGCATTTTCAGGCAGTATCAGTGTGCAAATGTTCCATGTGCTATTTATCACTAATTTGGGCTGGTTCTTCACATCATTGATAGAACTGAGACCTATTCACAACTCACCTTTTTTATTCTCCTGAGCATCACAGAGGCTAAAAAACGGAAATTGGTCTGTAGCTCATCGACAAAACCCTCATCGTGACTTAGCTCCCTGAAATATGAATTGTTAAATTATATGAATGCAGAGATATTTATTCCATTGACATGTCATAACTGTAGTGACAGTATTGTAAAAATGAAGTATGTGTTATACATATATTGATGAAATGTAAAAAATGAAGTAAAGATTCAATAGCAGAGGAGCAGTACAAATTGTATAAATAAGAAAAATTCAGCATTTCTATATTTGTTCCTCTTCATTAACTCAAAGATAGGAGTGTGCATAAGATTGGAAACGATTCTTTCTGTTATTGCCAAATGATTTATTTGTAAGTCATCATATTTTTTAAGGCATCAACACAAAATCATAAAGTAAATAAACATTGCAATTTCTTAGTAAATTGTGTTAATAGCAAAACTCATGGTTTGCCTGCTCTTACCTGTACCAAGTGTAAACATACTCTTTGATGACAATTGAGAAAAACTGTGAATCAAACAATGGGAAAAATAAAAGACAATTAAAGCTTGATGTCTTCTTTCATTTCTGTCTTGTACCTTTCTTTCACAAAGAAGTAAATGTAATCTTTTGTTCCATATTCTTTGTAGAGATTGAAAATTGTGCCCCTAGAGGAACATTAACCCCTAGTCACAGAAATTTAGAAAAACTAACAGGAATGTGTCTGACAGAAAATCGCACCTACATATACCATAATGATTCTAATCAGCTACATTTTACTTAGATAGCAACATCTGAGTAATAAGCTATCAGTTCCCCATAATGACTTATAGCTATTAGATTTTATCTGAAAGTCTGGTGATAGCAAGATTTTAACAACTGAGTTACACTAAAACTTCTAGAGATACAAAAAAAATTACAAAAAAAAAGAATGATAAAACGCAAAAAACTATGAATTATCATAGTGAAATGAAATTAATCAGTAGAAAAATAATTTTTTAAACATGATAATAATCTCAATCCCAAAAGCAAAATAAGAGGACCCTTTTTTTTCCCTTCAGGCAACAGAGCTATTCTAAAAAACACTTGCATTATCACATGGAAAACAGAATAATGGGTTTTTACTTGAATTTTTTTTTTTTCTTACAAGTGAAATATTTGCAAACCTGCTTCAGCATGACAACAACTTGAGGTACGAGGAGAAAAAAATTGCTTGCATGAAAATGCAATTTTGAGAAAAAGACACTAAAGGTATGTTAAAAAAATCTTACATTGCAACTTGTTGATAGTGCAGTCATGTATCAAAAGTGTACCAGAACAGTAACACATTAACGAACAAAATACAAACCCTTCATCATTTAAGATACTTGATAAACATGACTTAAAAAAAAACAACCTAACCTCGTCAAGAGCTGTATCGACTGACTGGGGAATATCCAGATTTGTCCAAGGCTGGAATGCTAAAATGTTGAGCTCTGGTCTGTAGAACATGGAGAAAATAAACACTGATGAGGTTTTGAAAATATTTAATCACAAAAAAAATACATGAAGTGCCCACGTCTAAAATGTGTATATAAATTTCCAGAAAACAACAGTTTTTTTTTCCCAAAAGCTATTCACATAAAAAAAAAAGACAAAATGTTACGAATTTATGATGTGAGAGGTTTTATTTTCAAAAAGGTTTGCCTTCTAAGCTTCATGTAATATTTATTAATGTATGGAGTAAAAGCTATATTGAATATTAACATACCTGTGTCGAGGACACTTTCGTAATCCGCAAACAGTGCAGACAGTTTTCATTAATGAGAGTTCTTCCTCTTCTGATCTTGAAACCTGTGACCAGAAATGCATTTTATAGAAATGGAAAGTGACATCAAAATGACATTATTAGAGCAAGAAATAAAATTATAAAAAAAGCATTTTCCTTTTAAACCTACATACTAATTTCACAGACAAAAATGGCAAAATAAAAAAAATGTTTGACAGTCCAATTTTAATTTCATTTGAGCAATCTCCAGAGGGAAACATAATTACCAATCAGATTAAGTTGATAAATTTAATACTGGGTAAAATAAAAATGTCTCAAGCAAAATATAAGCAGAAACATGGAATAAACAACATGAAGAACCTCCTTCCACAGTTTAAATGCATAAAAAAAAAAAAAGATCCAAAACAGAAATTTGACAAGGAAAAACCCCTGACCTTTGGTTTTCTTGTATACATGGGCAAAAGATTGGGTACTCGTGAAGTGGGACTGTGGAAAAAAAAAGAAAACAACGCTTTTCAAGTTATTATCTAGGCAAAATCAATATTTCTTATAATCCTTAAACCATTCATCCACAAAATTCATTAAAAAAGAAGCTCACAAATGCATTTCCAAAATACCACATACTATGAAGATTATAAATTAATGGACAAATTTGCTTGATCAATTTTTTTTTTTCAGAACCACATGGATATCTGCTAAATTAATTTTTTGTACCCCTACTTAGTATTGATTTAATCATTTTAGGTCTTTTCTTGGGAACCATTTCTCCAAAAAAAAAAATCAATAAATAAATAAACACAACCATTTACAATCATACAATATTAATTTTTTTCCATTTCAACTAATCTAATCCAAATTCAATATCACCAAAATCTAAAGCATTGATAAGTAATATTTCCATGAGATTGTTTTTGGAATCAATTTCCCCTAAAACAAATAATTACACAAAAACACACCAGGCATAACTGATAATTTATATTCTAACATTTCCACTAATGCCTTCATTGCAAAGCTGATGGAAATTCTGACTCTAAAGAATGAAACTTCAGAGTTTCAAACTATGGATAGGGATAAAGCCACCACAACAGGGATTATTCTCCCTATATATTGCCCCATCCTGAGATTCTCCAAAGACTAAATGCACATTTTTCAATCTGTAATTTTATCTCCTCCAAGAGTTCTGAAGAGATTAACTCTTAGATATCTTTCTTGAGCAAAGTAAGCAACATCATTTTCTTTGCTGTTTTTCTTTTGTTAATTTTAAATCAGTATAATATTGAAAAGTACAAGGAAGTGGATAAGTCATAATAAAAAATTCAGATTCTCTTTAAGACTAATAAAAATTAAGTCTTGTATTAGGGAGATGAGTGAGCTTCAGATCAAGATTTCTTCTAGGGGTAAAATGTATTTTAGAATCTCTGCGTCTCTAGATTTGGATTTGGATTATAGATTTAACTAGAATCAAGGTTTGGCTCCATAGAATGTTAAGAAAATATTTTCTACAAAATAGTTCAACCATAAAAAGCAAGTGTCATAAAAAAGTAGACTTAAAATAAAAAAAAAAAAAAAAAAAAATTAGCTACGCTAATCTGGTCAGAAATCTGATAGTGGGGAGAAAAAACAAGATTTTTATCTTCATGAGGGCATTTAAATGGAGAAAGGAAAAGTGAAACTTAATGAGTTTTTTTTCTAGATTTTGCCCTCACATTGAATTTTTTTAAAAGAGGAAAAAAAAAAAAATCATAGGCAAGTGTTTGGGTCCCTTTAACTTTCAAAAATACTTTGAGATACTCACACTGGGAATGTATCATAGAGATAAACACTCACAATGAAAAAGGGCTTTGATTAACCAACATGTGAAAGAATGATAAATAAAACCAACAATCCCTGATAGGTGCTGATGGCTATGTCCACAGAAATTTCCATGGATACGGACATCACAGTCTATCTCACAAGAATCGTCCATAAAGATAGAGGGAGTCTTTCACTTGAACGGATAAAAAAACAGAAAATTTGAGTAGATTTACATTTCTCCAGCAGACAATATATCAATTTAAAAAACAATCATGATTATTTTGATTATATAGAGTTTAGACATTAGTGCAGATTTATGCAATTTCAAAATTGTTAATTTTTTTGGAAAAACCTTGGGAAAAGCACTGTACCTGACAAAACTGTATGAGATTGCCATGCCTGCAATGAAAAACCACACCACTAGAAGCAGGTGAGTGAAACTGGAAAAGAAAAATAAAAGAAAGACGCGAACAA
This sequence comes from Plakobranchus ocellatus, assembly GCA_019648995.1. Taxonomy (NCBI): domain Eukaryota; kingdom Metazoa; phylum Mollusca; class Gastropoda; family Plakobranchidae; genus Plakobranchus; species Plakobranchus ocellatus. The sequence goes on from BLXT01004960.1 coordinate 1,557,717, forward strand.
TTATGGTTCTTGAAAATGTATTTTTTAACCTCTTGATTTAAACATGATTTGTTTCAAATGATCGAAACTTATTCAATAATAGCAGTAGTTTAAGGACTGGCCATTTTCGACTTAGCCCTTAGGCCTCTGAGTCTACAAAGTCCTGTCTTTGTTATCTACTTATAATAATAGCTTTGCATTGCTGATTGCAAATTTGCATATGCCTCATTTAACCTGTCCAGGATTGACGCCCTGTTGGCTTGTATTATATATGAAAGTCTGATTAGGCCAAATTGACCCAACCATTCAGAATATAAATACTTTAAAAGTGCAGCAGCAGCAACAACAACAACAACAATGACAATCATATTTTCAAAACAGGTAATCAAGTAATCAGAGCATCATCTTCTTCATCTTAATGCATACTTTATTCACTTTCCAGAAAACAACCCCTGTCACTGACTAAGCCTACAGCTATTTTTGGATAAAAAGTGTCAAACACACAGACATCTGTTGTTGGCCATCTTTATATATCACTTATTTTTCTGACCTTTATCTCTAGACCAAAAAAAAAAGTGCTGTTACTATAAAAATACTGAAATTGCTGCAAAGTCCTTTTTGTAGCACTTGGTGCAAGATGGGATAGAAAAAGAATATATTTAGAACCTCTAGGGCTAGAAAGCTTTGTAAGCTAAATATTTTTTTAAAAATCGGTGTTTGGTCACTTCGGCCCAATTAGTCCTGGGTGAGTATTGGTATTATAGTGACTATTCAACATTTGCTTGAGCTTTGGATCACACTCTACAAAGCTCTTAAATTGGTAGTTTTTTAAAGCAAATTTTGGATCGGGTGGATCATAGGTAGATCAATAACATGAATGGAAAAATTGTATATTTCTTTTTATTGTTAATAGTAGAGCATTGCTGAATAAATACTCTTCTTTCTGAATTTCTTAGTTAATTTTGCTTTTAAGAAATGTAGAAAAAAAAATGTTAGCTTCAATGTCTTCAATGCTATTGATGACTTTAAAGGTTTCAATCACATCTCCTCTATTGCTGCTTCCCTTCAGAAAAAAACAAATTTAGATACTAGATCTAATTGATATAACAGATTCGTTCTGAAAATTGGATCTTGACCTGAAGCAGTCAAAAGGACAGTACAAATGCAACAGTTTTTCTAACCTTCTGGAAATTAGATCTTTACCTGAGGCAGTCAAAAGGACAGTGCAAATGCAACAGTTTTTCTAAAGACTTTTGAGTAAATTAATTTCAAAGATTATAAATCTAGACTCAATATAAATAACCATTTTAAATCCAATTTAAATTTAGATCTTTTAGATTAGACGACACAAAAACTTACCTGAAGAAAAACAAATTTGTGATGAGAAGACCAAGGCATATTGATGTGAACTTAAAATGAGATCGGACATAAAGTTTAAAAACGTACCAAGGAATCATTGCTGATAGATCTAGAACTAGTCTAGATTCTATAAGCAATTTATGCAACAAGAAAAAAAATCGTTAAAGATAGACAAATTTATTTCTTGAATGTAAACAATCCCCTCCCATCACCATCTTAACTTTTGTCATTGAGAGTGATCTCCCTTACTTCTACATGGCCGGAAGTTGTGTTTTTTAACCATTGATAAACATGGCAAAAGCCATTGATTGGTCCAAAATGTTCAATCGGAACCGGAAAACATATCATTTGCACTAAGCAAACCCCTTTTGTTGTCACTGGAGACAAACATTTTCATGATGGAGGAAAAAAACCAACTAGCTCAAGACATGTAGGATGTAAAATGTATTCTGTTTTAAGAGTGTACTGGAACTTAGTGTCTGAAAAAAATAACATATGATAAGTAAAAACTTGTCAAGCTTATAAAATTGTGATTCATTTTTCATGACAGTGAATGAAATATAGATCTAAGATCTGGTGGAGACTCTACTGTAGATTTGGAATGTAGGCCGACTTGTACGTAATATTATATGTAGGAAAATCGAAATCTAGGCGTAGATGTCCTAAATAGATTTAGAATTTATTCCATGGATCTTCTACACTAAGTTTTCACTTATGGCCTTTTCAATTTGGACCCAGGACCAGATCATATTAATCTAGATTGTTTTTATTTCTATTCATATATTTATGCGGAATATCCCCATCAGAATATTTAAAATCAAAAGATTACTTTTCAGATAGTTTTGTACATCTAGTATAGTAGGTAATGATGGAAAAACTTTATGCAGTTAACTGAGAACAGATTTGAGTGGAGGAGCAGCGCATCTAAAGAAGAAGATCCCTGTGCTTTACTAGAAATTTAGTTTAAGTCTCTGCTTAGAGATGATTGGAAATTGACTGATGTAGATTAGTGTGTGCTGGCAGTGTATTCTCTTTGCGATTAGGGTGAAAGAAATCCTAGGGTTTTTTTGTTTAAGAGACTAGTATGATAAATGATCACCATGGCCAAATATTTTTTGTCTCCTGTTATGATTGCCTGAGCTTTGAATTTGAAAACAGCGTTTAATTGCAGCTTTTTGAAAAATCATGCAACAGAGAAATAAATTGATGTATCAGATCTTCAATGAAAGCAAGATAGCTTTCACAGCATGAATTTTTAAAAGAATATTTATATTTTGTTTCTACATAGCACTGTTTGGATAAGTTCTGTCTGAAAAGTATTAAGTATTAATGAAAATGAGTTCTTTGAACTGGAAAAAAAAAAAATTGTGTCTCACTTAGGCAGAACTTTTGTGTCTTCACCTGTCTTTCTTCTTTTTTTTGTTTGATTAGTTATAAGAATCTGTGAAAATCCGCAGTGACTTTATATTTTATGCGTATTATAGGTCTGCATTTATGAATGTACCCTATCAACACTCACTGAATTTCATTTGATCAAAAAAAAAAAAAAAGAAAAGAAAAGAAAAAGAAACAAATAGCCGGGCATTCTGTACAGTTAACTTGACGCAATATAAATTAAAACCAAGATGTGAAACAATAGTCATCTCGTAAAATGAAACTACCCATGAACTAAGCTGGCTAAAGCTGCTGAAAAGACGTTGAAGGTAAGTCAGAAAAAGTTTTTTATCTGAATACGTTCCTTGCAGTTAAATCTAGGTTATAAAAAATGAGTATTGAAATTTTATGCTCAGGCCTTTCGATGCTTCAGACACCATAAGTGTGAGGTTTTCATATCAGGCAGTTGATTGGTTTGATTTTAACTCCAATGTAGATTGGACATTCAGATTTGATTTTAGCTCCAACATAGATTGGACATTCAGATTTAATTTTTACTCCAATGTAGATTGGACATTCAATGTTAAAAATTGGTGAATTTTTAGTAGTCAATTTCTGTGGCTGACCCGGCTTGGGGTAGGGAATGTGTTAAAGAGATCTTTTGTCTGCTATGTTTAAATTTAGAGAATTAAAAAAATTAAAGCAGCTCAACAATTTGCAATGAATAGAAAAAAATTGGCATTGAAGTAGTGTTTTATTTTAATACATTTAACATAAAAAGTTGTTGACAAAAATAAATAATACACACAAGGAATTTTTGTGGCATTTCAGAGATTATGTTAGTCAGCAGTATAGTTTCTCCTTTTTTTTTTTTATAGTTTGTGTCTTATTTTCCTAAAGAAAATGTCCATAGTAAAAAGTATTGTTCTCACTCCTTTCACTATCATTGGGTTTCATGTTTAAAAGCAAAATGTTACTCAAGGAAACAAAACTGAAATAAAAAAAAAAAAAACAGTTATGAATTACATATGTGTGACATATATCAGTATATTGTTGAGTCTCGCCAATATGACACAGAGTTGACAAAATTATGGCTCGGAGTTTGCAAAGTTATGGCTCATCACCTGAATCACATTTTTCAGAATGTGATATATTTTTTAGTTGATTTCCCTAAATTTAAACATAGCAGACAGAAGATCTGTTTAACACACTCCGTACTCCAAGCCAGGTCAGTCCGCTTGGATTTTTAGTATTTTCTAGGCCCCAAGTCAAGTCACCTGGCTCATGATTATAGCAAGTTAAGTGCGCAGCTAACATCGTGGGGTCCAGTTGTGAAATTAGGGAATGTATTAACAACCAATAAGTCTGGATATTAATATTATTGTGTACAAGTGCCAGTTATTACAATACTCATTTGCAATTTTTAGTCTTTTATTTGCAAGTCAAGGAAAAACTTTTATTTTTATGAACTTCAAAGTCATTTTTCAGTGTAATGCTAATAAATTTTTCACTCATTTTTAGCAAATATAGCAGCAATAAATGGAACTCTACAGAGATAGGTATCTGTTAATATGAATTATATTTAGTTCTAGCTGGTTTTTTTTTCATTCATCATAAACAGAGGACGCGTTCATGCCTTAGTAAAGAATGCACAAGGATCTGAGCGTATCGGCTTTGGTCAGTTGGCAGCTGTTTGCTTTCAGCTTGTTGATATTATTGCTTAAAAAAAAAAGTTAATTACTCTGAATTTGTTGCAAATTTTACAAGGTTTGATCTGTCAATATCAAACCTAATAATGTAAGTGTAAAGTTAATTTTCAGTTGCGTAGGTTTGCTGAAATCCTCAAAATAAATACTTTACAAATGAGGAGTCACCTAATTTTGGTCAGTAAAAATTGAATAACAGTACTGTTTTGGTTATTTTCATCGCTGCCATTGACATCATGATTAACACTCACTAATAATTACTAGTGACAGCAGCAGCAGCAGTAGTAGAAGAATAAGTAGTAGTAGTAGCAG
>BLXT01004960.1:1625953-1637402 GCA_019648995.1 Plakobranchus ocellatus
ACCACCATCATGCCCATTTCTCCTTTCTCCATAACGACATTACAATATTACCACCACAATGCCCATCTCTCCCCTCTCCATCACAACATTACAATATTACCACCATCATGCCCATCTCTCCTCTCTCCATAACAACATTACAATATTACCACCATCATGCCCATCTCTCCCCTCTCCATCTCCCGTTACCTGAATGCCACCGGCACCAAAGCCCATAGCCAGCTGTGACCCATCAAAATTGAACTGCATGCTGAATGTGCCTCCGAATGATTTGTGCATCTTTATCTCCTTCAGGACAGACACTTTTTTGGCCCCTTGCAGCGGTTCCTGGGCTGTGAGGACGGGGAATTATGAGAAGATGAAGGGAAAAAGGGGGCAAATTAATAGTGAAACAATAAATGAGCTGGTACATCTATAGTATGGTTGGGCAGAAACTGAAATGTTGGGCAATTCGAGCCAAAAGTAGCTGATGAAGAGTGCCATGATTTATTTTTAAAGTCAATACACCTTAGTGCATTGATTGTGTCAAAGTAATTAGGATTTGTGAATACAAGATTTGCATCTTCATCCTTTGCATGGTTTTACAGCTACAGGCATTGCTAAGGGACAGGAAATTATTATTTAAAGTCAAAATAGGAGTTCTTCGGTTATTTTACTTTATCTCCATCAACCGACTGTGCATTTTCAGGGTTGATAGATTGGTTTCCAAGAATGCCAAACCTTAACGCATTCTTAAATCATTACTAGAGTCTTATTTTCTAATATTCCAAGTGAATGCGTGAAACCAAACATGAACAAGGCAGATATTTGAACAAAAACTCTTTTGATTTTGTGCTCAATGGCCATTTTTAGATTAATTTTTTGAACCTACAGTCGGGTATGTATGTATGTATGTATGTATGTATGTATGTATGTATGTATGTATGTATGTATGTATGTATGTATGTATGTATGTATGTGTGTATGTGTGTATGTGTGTATGTGTGTGTGTGTGTGCCTGTCTGTCTGTCTGTCTGTCTGTCTGTCTGTCTGTCTGTCTGTCTGTCTGTCTGTCTATCTATCTGTCTATCTATCTATGTATGCATACATGCTTGAAGAAATATGATCGACGCGCTTATTAGTAAGGCACTCGGTAATGATGATAGCAGCCCGCCTCTGTGTGAGAATGGGTGCATGTTGTCCATCACGAATTTTCAACGTAGCTTATGAGACAGAGTTTTACTGCATTGATACGAACATCATCACAAGGCCAGAAAATGGTTCACAGTTGGTGAGCTACTCAGAAACAAGCGTCACATAAATTCCCTTTCATGCACTCTCATTCTGTAACAAACGATTACTTCCTTCTTTCTATTCAATCCAGACCGTACCACCCATCACCCCGCCCCTGGTAGACATAGCCCAGACATCTGCAAGAACAATGCTCTGGTGTGACTTCCCAAACAGTGAAATTGCTGACAGATTGGCCAAAGTAAGAAGTTCATTGATGCAAATACACCACGAAAATCTCACTTGAAGAGGCCAAAACTTAAATAAATGCTCCAGTCAGAGATGGAATGCGAGTCACTTATCCTTTAGCAAACAAGATCTCTGCTACCAGCTGAACAGATAAAACCAAATTCTAATCTTCAGATAATGTTCAGGCCACAACAGATAACACCAAATTCTAAACCTCAGATTACGTACAGGCCACCATAGGAACGCCAAACCCTAATCTTCAGATTACGTTCAGGCCACCACAGACACCACCAAAACCTAATCTTCAGATTACATGCAGGCCACCACAGACAACGCTAAACCTTAATATTCAGATTACGTTCAGGCCACCACAGACAACGCCAAACCCTAATATTCAGATTAAGGTACAGGCCGCAACAGACAACACCAAATCCTAATCTTCAAATTACGTATAGGCCACCAAAGACAATACCAAATCCTAATCTTCATCTTAAAGTACAGGCCACCACAGAAAACGCCAAACCCTAATCTTCAGATTACGTTCAGGCCACCACAGAAAACACCAAACCCTAATCTTCAGATTTCGTTCAGGCCGCAACAGACAACACCAAATCCTAATCTTCAAATTACGTATAGGCCACCAAAGACAACACCAAATCCTAATCTTCATCTTAAAGTACAGGCCACCAGAGAAAACGCCAAACCCTAATCTTCAGATTAAAATACAGGCCACCACAGACAACGCCAAACCCTAATATTCAGATTACGTACAGGCCCCAACAGACTACACCAAATCCTAATCTTCAGATTAAGGTACAGGCCGCAACAGACAACACCAAATCCTAATCTTCAGATTAAAATACAGGCCACCACAGACAACGCCAAACCCTAATATTCAGATTACGTACAGGCCCCAACAGACTACACCAAATCCTAATCTTCAGATTAAGGTACAGGCCGCAACAGACAACACCAAATCCTAATCTTCAAATTATGTATAGGCCACCAAAGACAATACCAAATCCTAATCTTCATAAAGTACAGGCCACCACAGAAAACGCCAAACCCTAATCTTCAGATTACGTTCAGGCCACCACAGAAAACACCAAACCCTAATCATCAGATTTCGTTCAGGCCGCAACAGACCACACCAAATCCTAATCTTCAGATTATGATCAAGCTACCACAGACAACACCAAACCTTAATCTTCAGATTACGTTCAAACCATCACAGACAACACTAAACCCTAATCTTCAGATTACGAACAGACCTCAACAGACTGAGGGGGCACATTTTTGCAAAACTTGTAAAGTGGAAAGACTCCCGATATTGAACGTAGATCTGGGCTTCAAACAATTATAGGGCATTCACTGCAGTTGTGCCCAAATCTCTTGGTTCTAAGGAACTCGACCTGGTCAAAGGTTTGCGCCCTCACCCAAAAACTGAAAGGCAGACTGGAAGACCTGAAGCTCTTACTGCTGGTTTTTACACGGAGATATTTAACATGCGCAATTTTATTCCTTCCCTGTGTTTGTTTTCTTTCTTTCTTTCTACTCAGATTTTTTTTTCTCTTTTTATAACAAAGCATATCATCATGTCGTGCTTAATGTGTGTGTATGTGTGTGTGTGTGTGTGTATGTATGTCTTTATGCTTCTGCTTAACATTAAAAAAACAAACTCCGCGTTCTTAAATTGAGTTTGCCTGCTAAAAGGTACAAGAGCAAGATGGTAAAAACACGTACGTTTTGCCGATCAAGTTAATTTTTCTTCTGAGGGCGTTTGTTATCCACCAATAGTTTGATTCGAATAATATACTTTTAGCAAGAAATCCAACCATACACGAATAGATCAATCAGAGGCGAGTTGATACTCTCTACAGGAAATGAAGATTTCATATACTTTCTAACGAGGGGTGATAAAAAAAATTCTTTGTGTACTGGCTTGTCTAACAAATTTATATCCCTTGGATATAACTCTGTACCTTGGATATAACTCTGTCCCTTGGATGTAACTCTGGTCTTGAGTTCAGTGCAAATGATTCACACTTCGCTATTGGAGCATTGTGGACCCTCGCTACATTCTTATAGGCTCATCCAGGAACTTTGTGACCTTTGGGATGTGAATAATGAATACAGACCGTCTTCTCTCTTTGCCATGGTAGAAGACTAAGCAGGTGTTTGACAAAACATTCAAAAGTAAAGAAAAAAACTGAAAAATCGTTTTCTCTCTAACTTTATTTTCGCTGTTCGATACATTGGGACCGGCACCCAGAATGTTTTTTTCTTCTTTTCTTTAAGCCTGAAAGATCTGGCGCTGTGGCTTTTATAGTTCTCGTCTGCTTCAGGTGGCAGGTCTGAGACAGACATGGGCGGGAATGACCCGCCATTACATAATGTCAGACAAATTGTGGTGTTCAGCATTTCACATTTCGTCCAAGAATTCGACTTCAAGTTTTCAACAACAACAACAACAACGAAAGAAAGTCTTGAAGTGGCTCGTCCTCAACCTCTATAATTATAGATCGATCTTCGGGAAAGTCATGGCGCTATAATAACATTGTGTCCTACAGATTTACTGCTTTGTGCCACAGTAATTTATTTAAGCTTAACTCCCGGAGCTCTAGGATGCGGATATAGACCTTTCTTAATGTAGCGCAAAACCTGATCCTCCCAGCTCCCCATTTTTCTCTCAACCAGCTCTATCTTTACGTAAGATCTAGTTTTCAACAGTGTGATATAAAAACTGCGAATGGCGAAAGTTAGTAGGATTCTTAAAAATTTGATTTAATGTAATATCATATCAAAAGAGAATGAAGCTTCTAAAAACCACCAAATAAAAATTACTTTTTTAAAATCGCTTTGTGAAACTGAAGCACAGAGACTGCAGAACACATAACGAAATTTGTACACTCCACAGAAAAAAACAACAACAACCCAATAATGATCTTAAATTCCCAATGAAGAGAGAATTCTCTAATGTTCTTTGCTGAGAAGAAACTTACGGATTCCCAGGTTGACCATCATCTCACTCTCCAACACCCGTCTCGCCATGGTGTCGCTTTGCGATGAGGACTTGTACCTTCCTACAGCCTGGTTATAGCGCGGTGCTGGCTTGGCACCCTCGCCGAGAGATTCTCCGCTGTTAAAATGTTCTGAAAACCTACTGGGTATCGCTTTTATCTCCTTCCAAATGTCGCACGCCTGCTTCTTTTGTTTCTAGAACCTTTGATTATAACTAAAAATGTATCTCTTCTTCAGACTGGCGTTCCTCTAAAGATAGAGAAACTCAATTGTCTTTCAAGCTTTTCTAAAGAATATGAAGTTCAGTAAAATGATTCTGTGTCTTATCGCACAAAAACGCTGATCACTTTATGACTGGATCTGCAGTTAACTCAGGTCTTGGTAAATCAGACTACATGCGGGTCCTGAAAAGGAAAGAAAAGGCAAATAAAAAAACAACATCTTTCAATATTGTCTGAACTTAGGATGACGCCAAATAAATAAACAAGCAAATAAATGAATAATCACTTTTAAAAAAATTTAAAAAATTGCTTTTAATGTGGACTTGCGTAAACCGACAAAGCATGGGCTGTAGCTAGTTCAGTAGGAACTACAAATGCTTATTTCTAACACTGGGCAGTAACTAGTTGGGTAGGAACTACAACTGCTTCTAATTCTAAGCTGTAACTAGTTATGTAGCAACTACACTTGCTTCTAACTCTAGGCTGTAAATAGTTCTGCAGGAACTACAATTGCTTCTCTCTAGCACTGTAACGAGTGTTTAGGAACTGCATTTGCGTCTAACTCCAGGGCTGTAACTAGCTGTGTGGAAACTACAATTGTCTCTTTCTAACATTGAGCAGTAACTAGTTGTGTAGGAAATACAATTGCTTCTAACTCTAGGCTGTAAATAGTTCTGTAGGAACTACAATTACTTCTAACTCTAAGCTGTAAATAGTTCTGCAGGAACTACAATTAGTCTCTCTAGCACTGGGCTGTAACTAGCTGTGTAGAAACTACAATTGTATCTTTCTAACACTGGGCTGTAACTAGCTGTGTGGAAACTACAATTGTCTCTTTCTAACACTGAGCAGTAACTAGTTGTGTAGGAAATACAATTGCTTCTAACTCTAGGCTGTAAATAGTTCTGCAGGAACTACAATTGCGTCTAACTCTAGTCTGTGAATAGTTCTGCAGGAGCTACAATTGCTTCTAACTCTAGGCTGTAAATAGTTCTGCAGGAACAACAATTGCGTCTAACTCTAGTCTGTGAATAGTTCTGTAGGAACTACAATTGCTTCTCTCTAGCACTGGGCTGTAACTAGTTGTTTAGGAACTGCAATTACGTCTAACTCCAGGGCTGTAACTAGCTGTGTGGGAACTACAATTGCCTCTTTACAAGGCCGGGCTGTAACTAGTTGTGTAGGAACTACAATTGTTTCTAACTCTAGTCTGTTACTAACAACAACATCAACAGTAACAGTAATAATAATAATGAAGATGAGGATGAAGATGGTAATGGTGATAATAGTAATAAAATAATGATTATGATGATGATGATGATGATGATGATGATGATGATGATGATGATGATGATAAAAATAATCATAATAATAATAATAATAATAATAATAATAATAATAATAATAATAATAATAATAATAATAATAATAATAATAATTTAAAAAAATTAATAAAACACTTCTGCAACACATGTATTTAGTTTTAAACCACAATCACACCCTGTACGCATGAATTGCGATGAATATTATTCCTAAGAAAACTTCTTAAAAAGACGTTAGGCAAGCATAGCCCTGACAAAAGCGCCACTATTAACACACACATTCATTTGTACCGGAGTCCTTCAAAAAGCCAATACGGGACAGGTACGGCAGATGATCGAGACGCCGGGAAGCAATAAATCTAACCTTATAAAGTTGGCCAACAGCAGTGAGTGATTTCGCCGTGAAGAACTTTGTGTATTTATTGTCCTTTTCCACACTGGAAGAATAATAATTTAAAATAAATTAGTAACGGCTGGACCAAAAACAGGCTCGCTCTATGCCCGGGCACAACCACAGTCAGTAACCCAAGCCTAACCTTATATTGTTCTGGCCTCGTCCTGCGTGAACCGGGGTAGATCTATCAGTCGATTGGCACCAAGAAAAGAGAGAGAGAGAGAGAGAGAGAGAGAGAGAGAGAGAGAGAGAGAGAGAGAGAGAGATCTTCTTAACCCCCAGGTGAACGACCGTACCATACATATCAAAACACGTCTTAAAGTAAGTGCTGATCTAAATAGGCCACCGTCACAATCTAGAGAAGACTTTACGGATCATAGGGGAAAACGGTAAGTTTTCTGTGGCTCTTGGGTGACAATAGCTCGCTTGGGGATGAGATGAACAAGTCAACTTTTGGATTTGGGGCGTGGTTTTAGACACTTACGAACGAATGTTACAAACAAGGGCTTAACAATGTCTTTATAACCTGAATGTGTGTCCTCTTTGGATTACAGGGTCAGCGGAGCATACACTAATCTTTCTAAGGGGGGAAACAATAAATTTATCGATATTGTTAGTTTTATTTCCATTTTATGAAGCGAATAATCCGACTGTAAATAAAACATAATAGCCACTTGAACCTCTTCGAGCGTAGCAAACAAACAAACAAACAAACACACACACACACACACACGCACTAAGGAGTGGACTGTCGGTATAGTTGACTGTTGTTTCTTACACTCTTACAAAACAAAGGACAGTCACTCGAGCTCAAAATTTCATTCCGTAAGGGGACGTTACTTTAATCTAAGGGTTCAGAAATAAAGATCGTTTTCTTACCATTTGAACTGAGGATGGAAGTGGGTGAAGTTTAAACGTGAGACGAATTGAAAGTTATAATAATGGATTGGTAAAATGGTAAAGAAAGCTAGTTTTTCTGCATACAGACATTCACCTACTACGTAGTAACCTCACCTACAGCTGTAAAATATCAACAGTATCCTGTAAGTACTTCACCTACACCTGTAGGTTACCTCACCTACAATCGTTACAATGGGATTTTTTGTTTTGTTTGATTTTCGTTCCCTGCATTTTCCATTGTCAATTGACCAGGGTTATTTAGTCTGATGAGTAGTTTTCAGTTATGTTTACACTGCTCCTATTAATTGATGATAATTCTTAGTTCTTGCTGTCGGCCTCACGTTTTATAGAATGTTACTGTTATTGTAAGTTATCTTTCCTACATCTGTAAGTTACTATGCATATCACTGTAATTTATCTTTCCTATACCTGTAAGTTACTCATCTATAAATGTAAATTACCTTACCTGCACCTGTTCGTTACTCCATTTACACTGTAAGTTAACTCACTGCGCTTTTAAGTTACCTTACCTACACCTTTGCATTACACACCTACATAGTTCTGCAGGTTACCTCACTTACACGTTATCTTACCTAGGCCTGTACCTTTAAGTTATCTCCTCTACACCTGCAAGCTACCTCATCTACAGCTATAAATTATTTCAAGTTCACCTGCAAGTTACCTCATCTATACCTGTAAGTTGTGTCACTTACACCTGTAAGTTATGTCACATTTAAAAATTACCTCACCGACACCGGTAAATTTCCTCACCTATACCTGTGAGAGTTACGTCACCTATCACTGTAAATCACTTTACCTACAACTGTTCGTTACTCATTTATGCCTGTAAGTTATCCCACCTACACTTGCAAGTTACCTCACCTACATCAGGTGGAGTTATCTGTTGTAAATGTGTTGCTAAAAGTTAACCGAAAACTATACGTTGTTGTTTACCAAATAGCAAAATAATCTTTCACACTGACAAATATAAGAGTTGTGTTGATCATCATACGTGCTTATGTCAGTATATAAAACATACAGCAGTAGTAATGGCAGACGTAAAACCTCAATTCACTGAGAAACTCGGCACATTAATCAGCAAAATAAACACTTCAGACTTGCGCCTCTCAGCTCTCCAGCGGGAAAACCCCAAAAGGGTCTTTAGCTGAAGATGACATAAGAATAAGACAACAGGCAAGCTAAAACATTAACCCTGCCATGTACGCGGCTAAACATTTTGTGTGATAGATGTAACGTTATTTCTTTTTTATTTGGTGATATCAGGTTCTTGGCATCGTTGTGTTGAAGGGATCAATGGATATCTACGTTCTTGTAAGCTGCGACGAACGGTCTCTACAGATTTCAGGGCGATTTGTGCTAACTTAGTCCACACCAGCTCCCATCTATCTATCTATCTATCTATCTATCTATCTATCTATCTATCTATCTATCTATCTATCTATCTATCTATCTATCTATCTACCTGTCTATGTCTATCCATCGGTCTCTTTTTCTGTCTGTCTATAACTGTGCATTAGTAAACACTCCCTATACTTTTTAAACATTAATCTAGATTTTTTATCTTATTTCTTTTCTTATCTATTTATCTATTTATGCCCATCCGTCTGTCTCTTTTTCTGTCTTTCTATAATTGTTCATTTGCAATCATTCCCTACACTTGTAACATTGAATTTTTATCATGTTTCTTTTCTGAGTTCAAAATTAGAACTAAATCTTGATTTTAGAATTTAAAAATCTTTGTATCAATCAATTAAAATAGAGAGCGTGATATTTTGAGTCAATAACAGATCTAATCTAGATCTAGATCTGCCTAAGTCTAGATTTGTGTAATGTAAAATCTGACACTAATGGAAAATACTCACATTTAATTAAATAGAGACAGACTCAAATTCCAATGTGTTTATCAAAATAAATTCCACAGGGATACTCTTTCATTTGCAAATTTGCTTGGAATGCGAAACTTACTGATGCTTTTGTCATGTCTGTATGTTTTCCCATGAAAATCTAAAGATGTAAATTATGAAAAAAATAATTAGATCTAAAACCGTAAACTCTCAACACCGCATCCATTTTTTTGGGGGGATTTGGAGTTTTGTACCTTTCAGCACCGGCAAAAATCTCTCATTATAATTTTGTGTTAGGAAAAACAGTCTGAGATTCAGAAGTTTTATGAATTGTTGCATCATCTTTTTCTTCTTCAGGTACCTTGTCTGGTACAGACATTGGCGATCAAGTTCCTCCACTCAAATCTATTCTCAGTTAACCTATCATGCCTTTTGAAAAATCTCATCTATGTTATAAGAATCAGGATATTGTGACCATTTGAAACACAGTGAGTTATGAATGCAAAAGACATTGCATTCCATTGCAACATGGCGTTAAGACTAGAATCCGGATCCGAAACCTTTCAAATATCGATTTAACGATTCTAAAGGTCGAGTAAGAGGACCTTGGTTAGAGATTCCAAAAATCGAGCGAAGCTGCTTAAATAAGTGATTTCAAAGATCTAATGAGTAGACCCAACTCTAGTGATTCTAAAGCTCGAAAGAGGGGCCCTTATAGATTCCAAAACTCGAGCGAAGCTGCATAAGTTAGTGATTCCAAAGCTCCAATGAAGAGACCCAACTCTAGTGTTTCTAAAGCTCGAAAGAAAGGCCCTTAGAGATTCTAAAACTCGAGCGAAGCTGCATAAGTTAGTGATTCCATAGCTCCAATAAAGAGACCCAATTCTAGTGTTTCGAAAGCTCGAAAGAAAGGTCCTTAGAGATTCCAAAACTCGAGCGAAGCTGCATAAGTTAGTGATTCCATAGCTCCAATGAAGAGACCCAACTCTTGTGTTTCTAACGCTCGAAAGAAAGGTCCTTAGAGATTCCAAAACACGAGTGAGGCGGCATAAGTTATTAATTCCATAGCTCCAATGAAGAGACCCAACTTTAGAGATTCTCGAATGACGAGACTTAAACTGGTGATTCGAAAATTCAAACGAGGGGGCCTAATTTAATTTCTTGATTTCAAAGTTCGATTTAGGAGAAATACGTTAGCTATTCTAAAGCTGTGAACAAAATCTGTCATATGTTTGTGTGTTTTTTAGATTCACTCCAAATTTAATCCAACAAAGCCAACCCGACCTTCACCCCACAAAGACTGTCCATGCCTGGTCAATACACTTCTTCACAAGTGTTGTTCTTGCCTGAGGACGCACAAATGGATCAACGGTAGGCAGCGGAGCAAAAATATGTTGCAAGAAAAATGCAATATGTGGGTTTGAGAGAGAGAGAGAGAGAGAGAGAGAGAGAGAGGGAGAGAGAGAGAGAGAGAGAGAGAGAGAGAGAGAGAGAGAGAGAGAGAGAATTAACCACATGACTGGACGATGCGATCAAACTGCTTAAGGCAAATGTATTTTTTCTTCGCTCGCCAAGTGTCCTAATTACGCTGAAGATTATTACGAGAACTGTGCCTGGACTGCAGGAGGTGCTGATTGAAGGGTTTGTGGCGTCCAGTATCGAACAAACCCTTGCAGACAAAACTTATTGGTTTTGTTGATATAAAAACCAAAACAAGTTGAAATGAAAAGAACTACCATAGAAAACGAATACTGTATAATTTTTATTTGGTGTACTCAAGTGATTTGATACGATTTTGCTAGATAGCATCTTGCTTTTTGCAGGTTTCAGTACAAGAAGGAACTCAAGTCGAAAGAGATTTTAACATTAAAAAAAAAAAATTCTGAAATGATTGAAAGTTTGAAAATGCGATACAGCGATGCTTCTAAAATGTGTAACCGAAAAAAAAAATCTTTTTTGTTCAATAGAATATAAAAGAAAGAATGAGCATAAGGGAGGCACACAAAGATAATAAGGCGGTAATCTTTAAGTCCAGCACTGTCACAACAAGTTGATCTCAGTGACTCAAGCCCGGTCAGGTAAGGGCATCAGTAACAAGACTCGAACTCGCAACACAAAGTTCTCTGCAGGCCTCAAAGCAGATTCGCTAGCTACTGTGCCACCAGACTCATAGAAAAAGAGGAAATGTTTAAAACGAATATATATAGCGCTATATCTGAATGTGACACACACACACACACACACACATATATATATAATATATATATA